>CALNXI010002961.1:50000-51607 GCA_942486025.1 Porites evermanni
GAGTCTATTTTCACTGACCTGGAATTTTACGACCGAATCCTCGTGATCGACACACAGATCTTTTTAGGTATATACTTCGTGGTAGAAAGCCACAAGTGCACCGGTAATACACACTCTGTATAATATGTAGTATTGTGTCTTCTCCCTAATAGCTAGTGGTAGTTACTAGTAGTTACTTGTAGTTACTAGTAGTTACTTGTAGTTAGTGGTAGTTATTAGTAGTTACTGGTAGTTACTAGTAATTACTGGTAGTTACTAGTAGTAGTCGGTAGTCACTAGTAGTTACTAGTAGTTAATAGTAGTTCTTGGTATTTACTAGTAGTTAGTGGTAGTTACTAGTAGTTACTTGTAGTTACTAGTAGTTAGTGGTAGTTATTAGTAGTTGCTGGTAGTTACTAGTAGTTGTCGGTAGTTATTAGTAGTTACTAGTAGTTGGTAGTAGTTGTCGGTAGTTACTAGTATTTACTGGTAGTTACTAGTAGTTGGTGGTAGTTACTAGTAGTTGTCGGAAGTTGCTAGTAGTTACTGGTAGTTGCTAGTAGTTATCGGTAGTTACTAGTAGTTACTGGTAGTTACTAGTAGTTGTCGGTAGTTACTAGTAGTTACTAGTAGTTATCGGTAGTTACTAGTAGTTACTGGCAGTTACTAGTAGTTGTTGGTAGTTACTAGTAGTTACTAGTAATTGCTAGTAGTTGTCGGTGGTTACTAGTAGTTACTAGCAGTTGTCGGTAGTTTTTAGTAGTTGCTAGTATTTACTGGTAGTTACTAGTAGTTGTCGATAGTGACTATTAGTTACTAGTAGTTGATGGTAGCCATTGGTATTTACTAGTAGTTACTGGTAGTTACTAGTAGTTGCTGGTAGTTACTAGTAGTTGTCGGTAGCTACAAGTAGTTACTAGTAGTTGGTGGTAGTTATTGGTTGTTACTAGTAGTTGCTAGTAGTTACTAGTAGTTGCTGGTAGTTGTCGGTAGTTGCTAGTAGTTACTGGTAGTTGCTAGTAGTTATCGGTAGTTACTGGTAGTTACTAGTAGTTGTCGGTAGTTACTAGTAGTTGCTAGTAGTTGTCGGTAGTTACTAGTAGTTACTGGTAGTTACTAGTAGTTGCTAGTAGCTGCTAGTAGTTGTCGGTAGTTACTAGTTGTCGTCGGTAGTTTCTAGTAGTTGCTAGTATTTACTGGTAGTTACTAGTAGTTACTAGTAGTTGATGGTAGTTATTGGTATTTACTAGTAGTTACTGGTAGTTACTAGTAGTTGCTGGTAGTTACTAGTAGTTGTCGGTAGCTACTAGTGGTTACTAGTAGTTGGCGGTAGTTATTGGTAGTTACTAGCAGTTACTGGTAGTTACTATTAGTTACTGGTAGTTACTAGTAGTTGCTAGTAGTTGTCGGTAATTACTAGTAGTTACTAGTAGTTTTCGGTAGCTACTAGTAGTTACTAGTAGTTATTAGTAGTTATCGGTATTTACTGGTAGTTACTAGTAGTTGGTGGTAGTTACTAGTAGTTGTCGGAAGTTGCTACTAGTTACTGGTAGTTGCTAGTAGTTATCGGTAGTTACTAGTAGTTACTGGTAGTTACTAGTAGTTGTCGGTAGTTACTAGTAGTTACT
>CALNXI010002962.1:42912-57919 GCA_942486025.1 Porites evermanni
GTATAGAATTATTTATTATTATTTTGTGTGTGTTTGTGTGTGAGTGGGGTGGTTGGTGTGGTGGGGGGTGTGCTAGAAGAATTGAGGTTGTGTGGAAGAAGTGAAAAAAAAAAAAACAAGAGTGGAAAGAAAAGAAATATATGTTGTTAATAGGGGGGGGGGGGGGGGGGGGGGGGGGGGGTTTTCATTGTAAACAGGAATGTGGCAACTTTAAGCAGGGTGGATAATTTGAAACCTCTGACACCCATCCCCTCGGTACTTATTTATTTTAAAGCCAAGATGGTTGACTGAGCAAAGCTCTTGATCTTGATGATCTTACAGAAAAGTATTGGATTGTGAATAGTCTAATTATTATCATATTGATTAAACTGATCTCCATGGTTTCTGCTGGACTCTTGGTTTAGTTGACTGGTCTCAGTCTACAAACAATAATATAAATAATAACATTTTGAAACCTGAAATCTCTAGTCAGCTTCCTTTTCCATTTTTATTAAATCACCACAAGTACTAAGTGCCTTTAAGGAGCACTTTCAGGACTCCATCTCTCCTTGTTAAACAATGTTAACATGATCACTTGTGCGGAAAAACTTTAATTTGGTTTGCCTTTCTCCTTTAAGTACACTACAGTATGAATGATATTGTTAAGTACGTAAAGGTATTTAAGTAAGCTACCTTTCCCTAATTTGAGAGCTGACTATTTTAATTCCTCATTCTTCAGGTCCATCGTGAAAGTGCCCAGTTAGTATCTGTGAGTGCAAACTTAGTGAACAAAGTTATGGCTAACAATCCTCAGCTTGTCAAGTAAGTAAGTGTAGGTGGTAGCTCCTTTAATCTTATTCAGATTAGGGCCTACAGTACATGCACAGAAAGTGTTAAAAAGTTTTGGAAAACAGTCCAGACATCAGAATAACAGAGTTGGAGAGGTCAGGCATAACGATGATCCTCATTACAATTCATAGTTGTTTAAACTAAAAAAAGTATGTTATTTGAATGTCAGTGTATTTAGCACAAAAGTAATAATATTGGGGACACTATTTTTATGTTCCCCGCTGGGGATGGGACTGCCATTTTTACATGATCATCCTAACCATGTGAAGGTCTAGCCATTTGCTGGGCACAGGCAGTACCTTCATTTCTAAGTTATTTTAAAATCCTGAGTATTGGTCCAGTCCTGGAAATTAAACCCGCAACCTCCTGCTCTATAGCCAAGTACTCTACCAACTGAACTAATCCTGTCACAGTTAAAATAACAAAATAGTCGGTAACTTCCAAAGTGTTCTTGATTATTGTTATTTGATTGTGATAGTTGGATTCAGGAGAACAAGGAACTGAAAAACACCATGGAACAAGCTATAGAAAGGGCATACAAACATGGAAGAACTTTCATCGCAGCCAAGGTGAAGGCCAGTCTGCCATTGTTAAAATGAATCTCTTCTTAAGCCAGCTGGAGAAGTCAGAGACAGTAATTGAGAGTTATGTAAATTTCCCCACAAATTTGTTTCTATTTTTAAGTCACAAGTTCTAACTAAGAAAGTGAGTTCATCTACCTGTATTAAAAAATCAAGGAAATAAAAAAAAATTTAAAAATTGTGAAATTAATCATAAAAACTTATGTTTGTTATTGTTAAGACATTGTTAGTCCTCCTGATCATAAAGAGGCTAGTCCTGTAAAAACAGGCTCTCTTTAATATGGAAACCAGTAATATTTTTTATTGTTGTTGTCTTAGATTTTGACAGTTATAGATAAAGTTTAATGTAGTAACCTGTGACTTTACAACCATGGACGAGATGGTCTCTTTGATTTCACTGTTAAAAGTAAACTGTTGAATGATATAATTGTTACATGTATATTGTTCCACTGTAGGTGCAGTCCATGTTTGGTGACAGTAACTCTAGTGCTCTCCAAGAACAAGTGCTTGACCTGACAGATCGTATCTATGATTCTTGGCTAACTTGGGTAAACAAAATTATTAGTGTCCATAAAAAGGAGAGGAACCAAGTCCCCCTTCCTACTCCCTTGAGCTGATCTGTCCCCCTTCCCTTGACTTTAGATAGTTCAGTTGAAAACTTTGTCAGAGCATTGTAACTGACAACATTTGGTCAACAACTGAATGCTGATTATAACTACTAATAATATTTCTTTGTGATGATAATCATCACAAAGAAATATTAATAGTTATACTCAGCATTCAGTTGTTGACCAAATGTTGTACATTAACGTTTTCATTTTTTTTTTTTTGTGAAAATGTTGTAACCTTTTGACCCAGTGTAGTGTATGCTACATTTGACTGACAGCTTTGTTTTTTATTCTCAGGGTAACTCGTCGGCAACAAAAGAAGACTCTAAAAATGGAACAATCACAACAGTAGAGAAACCAAAGGGTATAAACATGACTGATATGTTCTCCTGGACAAACCTGATGAACCTGTTTAATGTTTTTGACTTGAGGGTTGCTTTTTCATATATAAGAGAAAATCTGGGAACTTTGCTGTCTGTAAGTACATCATTTTGTTGTGACCTCTTTCACTTCTATGTAGAACTTTATCTTCAGGTTAAAAGTTGGCTTTTGACTTGTGATATCGAAGAAAAGAATTTTAAAATGGGCCTTTTTTCAGACAAAACTTATTTTGTTTTGGCCTTTTCACTTTAACTCTAAAAAAAATTACATAAAAGAATTACGGAGCTATAGTGTGTTGTTGTCTTATGTGTATACAGTCATGCAGTAGTGTTGTAATCCTGTTTGCCATTATTGTAATGAAACTGGTAAATAACTTACACAGCTAAACAGTACCTGACCAACAGTAAAATAATATGATTGATGTTTATACTCTGTGATATCTGGCATTGTAATTTTTATTTTTTGCTTTCAGCTGTTGGAGTCTGTTTGGAACTTTTTGAAAGGAAACATCAGTTTTGCTTTTAACCTCGTTACTACAGTTCTATCTATTGTGTTCTTCAGTGGTGCTTACCTTCTCAACACTGGCTTGTCCATGGTAAGTTCTGTGCAAGTAATAGCATACTAAGAAATCGTTTGTGGTGCTATAAAGTCTTTGTAATGTAAGTTTATGATGATTTCCAAGCCAGTTATATTGTACATGTAAATAATGTGCAGGTGTATCCTTTACTTTCCTTTCATCCTGTCTGTCTTTCTTTCTGTCTAAAAACATGAATGTTGTTCAACACAAAAAAAAGAACTCCTCAAAATAAATTTTCTTTTAGATGCACAGATGACCTGGCAAGGTAACTATAATTTCAAGTACAGTATTTCATGATCTGCAATAATTGCTGACTGGACATAGCCCTTTGAGTAAATGCAGTGGTGTCTGTTTGTGTTCTTTCAGATCGTTTTTGTAACTGCATTGTTTTATTTATTGAGTTTCTCTGGGGAGCAGTACAAGCCTGTTGAATGGTTTGGTAAATTAACAGCTACTGGAACATCTGGATTTGGAGATTCTGCATATGGAGCTATCAGGTTTGTATAAACAGTCAATAAAGTCTCTCTGGGCTGTCAGAATTGTAATTTACTTAGACTTACATAATGAAATACCTGCATACTGCTACTGAAAAAACACCAAAGATTTTGAATGCCTTTGCCTCATGACAGACATCTTGGGAAGGTATTATCATTAGTCTGGTCATAATAAGTGGGTAGCCAACATTTTCTGAAGAAGAATATTTGCTACCTATACAAGTACACTTAATGTATGGCTTCTAATGAATGAATTGCTCAAGCCCAAGTCGCCACTACTACTTCTGTTTCTCTTGTATATCCACCCTATACAGATTCATCCAATGTTTTAACTAGGATGGATTTACAGCCATTTCAGATATGGATTCTGGAATGCAAGCAGAAGCGAAGAAAATCTATTGAAGTATTTGTAGCAGCTTTCTCCACAGATTGCTCTTCTCCCTCCTTCTCAGCTGTTCTGCTTTGTAGAAAAGGCCCTGGAGACAAGGTTCCTGCGTGCCAAACAGGAGCAACACTATTTTTAAGCTCAGTCAGGGAAGTTGCTATTTTTCTCAAAAGTCAGTTAACATTGCTGGCCTTTTTTTGGAATGCATGTTATTGATTGCACTGATTTCTGGATTATTGACACACAAAGTTTCATCGATTAGAAATATGTAGTAATAGGGATCTTATGATCCGACAACGGCGCATCCATGGAAACCTTGCTGAAAAATAGACTCCGCATCCTTTCAAACCATTTTGTGGTAATCTCAAGTCGCCGAGTTACTTAAAAGAAGGGAATTTATATTGGAGCTGAAGAGAGGGGGCAGCACCCGAATTCAGACACAGATGATAAAATGTATGGCCTTGCCGTTCCCATCCTTAAAAAAAGTTATTCAAATTTGGTCATTTCACGTCATAGTCATGCAGGGACGGCAAAGAAATGTACAAGAAAGCACGATACACGTGCAGAGTTGTTGTTTTGCTAACTAAACCTATTGCTTTTTGATGTTGCTGTCATAGTTTCATAGGGTCCCTAATATCAGATACCTAAAGAAGTGATTTCTTGGCTTTAATTTTCTCTTGTAATGTGTTACATACTAATTTTTGTAGGGGTGTATTTGGAGCAGCAGTTAAGATGGCAGTGTTCTATGGCATCTATACATGGTTCACCCACACAACATTTGGTGTTAATATTGTCTACATACCTTCAGGTAGGCTCATCATGCCCCCATCCCCACCCCTCCCACCACCACTAGTGCTAACAGGCACAATATACCCGGTCTGCATCTTTTTTTGGCAGTATTATTGTTAATCTACATGTTGTGTGGCTAGTGCTGAAAAGTAGTTTCAAATTAATAAATTATCGCATGACTATTAAATACATTATTCTTGTTAAAAATTGAATGTATAAACCTATGTAACGTGAAATAATACCTCAATGTGAATATCAACGGTGCACTTACAGTAGCCAGTTTGATTGATATGCTGATTGCTTTTCACTTAACACGACCATTCTGCACCAATCAGAAGCTGCACATTAATATTTTTTCAGAATCATGGGGTTTGCAGTCAAGGGTGTCTTTTTCTTCCCCTCCCCCCTTCCCCTTCATTCCTCTTTTTTGCTCTTTTTCCAACTTTCGTGACACACTTGCACAGAAAAGTTTGCGACTTAGGCTTAGGTTGTGCAGAAATGTTGTTAAGTTTAAAACCTCAAAACTAATCAATATCAACCCTAGAACAGCCACTGGATTGGATTGCATATCTTTGTTTTTCTTCCTTCAGCATTTGCAGCCATAACTGCTGTTGTTCCATTTATTGGCACATACTGGGCAGCAGCTCCCGCTGTACTTGAACTGTGGCTGGTCCAAGGACAGGGAATAATGGCTGCTGTGCTTGCAGTCTGCCATTTTCTACCAACATACTTTGTTGATGTTGCCATTTACAGTGAAATTAGTGGGTATGCAGTTTCTTCATTTGTTTCAAAGTATCATTTTGCATAAACTGACCCTCCTTGGAAAAACACTTGAAAAAGTGACTTCACCTCATGATTTACAATCCTATCGCTTTGCCCTACTACATGTAGTTTATTGAAAAAAGGTTATTACCAGGATTAGAATTGCTGTAAGTTTTTAATTTGTAGACCCAAATTCACATATCATGGTATTGTCCATTTTCTTGATGAAGTACACCCAACTTGCTTCTTGCAATCACTCTCATCAGAACCAACACTGTTGAACTTAAGTTTATTATAAGTTCTGTTATCAAAAGCTCTCATAAGCTAAGACAAACACTTTTGTGATCTTTCCATTGTGTTTTTTAGAGTTTTTGTAAGCGACGTATCAGTAAACTCTTGAATGAAAGCAATCTAATTGGTCCTTTTAGGGTAGTTCATAACAAAAGCACAGCCTTTATTGTACAGTGACTTCAAGTGTATGGTACTATAACAAAAAAGAAATTTAAGAATATTATTTTACCTGAATGTACTTGAAATTAACAATATTTATACCAAGAAATTTGCTGCAAGTTTTCAGAATTGAGTGCCCTCAACAATGAAAGAATTTGACTTAAAAGGAAGTATGATATAAGGGCCTTATGCACTTATTTAGTATTGCATATCATGAACAACCACAGTGCTGCATTGTACCAAGGCTTCAAACTTTGTTGGACTGATCGGCATAGTATTCTATACAGTGTATTAGTTCACTGTATAGGTGGCTCAAAATTTTAACCCCACAAAGCAAAATCAAAAGCTCAAGTAAATTCCACTCCATCTTACCAGTATTTTGTTAAGACCATTACTGTACTATTGTTTATCAACAGGGGTGGCCATCCATACCTGACTGGTTTAGCTGTTGCAGGAGGAATCTATTGTGTGGGTCTTGAAGGAGCCATCATTGGTCCAATTGTGTTGTGTTGCTTGATTGTCGCTTGTAATGTTTACGGTACTATGCTGGGTGACAGCAGTCCAATGCCGCCTGATGTTACCATAGAGACAAGTGATAACCAAGGAAACATGGATGAAACACAGTATGGTGATGATCAGAAAAAATGAGCTAAGGCACACTCACTGTCTTGAATATCAGTAGTCTGTCACTCTACAGTGTTACACTGAAACCATCATTCTCAAAAATCAAAGATCGGAAGTCATGACCATGTCGGACATATTAAGATTTAAATTGCAGTTCCCAACACTGTTTCCAGGTCACAGTTGCATAAGGTTAAACAGAAGAAAACAAAAGCTTGCAGCTTTAATTATTATGGGTTCATGTTGTACTGTGTAGGTTAATTATTAACCTAGACGGTCCTTAAACCAATATTAAAATTAAAATTATTAAAACGGCTGCAAGGCAGCCAAATCTTATTTTTAAAAAAAACCTTTGAATTTGATAGTACGTCTGGCAAAATTATAAACCAAATGTATATCCTTTGCAATTTATTTCCAATTTTGAGAGAAATGAATGTTGAAATATTATTGACTTTGGGCTTCTTGAAGGTGTATTTAATACTCTTATGAATGTTAAAATGCATTAAAAAAGACAATGAGTATAGTATTATTATGAGATGGGCATTGCAAAATTAATGATCCAAGAGACCAGCCACTCAAAGCTGTCATAATGTACTGGTTTTTCATTCTACTCAATGAGTATTTGAAACTCCAAGGTGATATATGATATAGAGTTGCAAGTTTCAAAAAAGTAAGTATTACTTTTTTAGTGGCAACAGATACAGTGATAATAATTTAATTAAATGCAATGAATTTGAGATTTATTTAAATATTGTTTCAAATTTTAAGTCACTCGAATCCTTGATAGTTTTTTAAATAACGTATGGTAAAAGGAATTAAATATTTCAACTGGTCACGATAAAATTGTACATCTTGACCAGTAAAAGATTTGTTATCAATATCAGATGCAAAGCCACAACAGAAATGTTGTATTAAACAGCAGCACGGTAAATAAAAATATAATAATAATACTAATAATAAATTGAGGAAATGTATCAAGTTATGTTGTCTTTAAGAAAGTTTATTTTTTTCTGGGGTTTCTAGTGTTTTCTCTTCCATGCAGTTTTACTGCAAAATGTTTGAAAGGAAATGGAGGTGGTTGACAGATATTTTAAATAATTAAAATTTCTGTAGGCCTCGGTGGATAACACCCTCCCAATCTCCATAATTCTTCAGATGATACTCAGCCTCATTCAATAATAGTTATTGAATTATTGTTGTTAATGCAAGGCCATGCAGCTACCTGTGCATTTGCCTCACCAGACAGGTGTATGTATTCTATTGCATTTTGTTGCAATGTTTTGTGAAGTTAAGTCCCTTCACCAATTATTATTACTGTCAGTTCTCTCTTGTCTATTGCCCCCTGATAACACATTATTGTTAAAGACAAGGAATAGATTGATTCTATACGTGTACATTTTCTATCAAAGTATTTTATTAGCAAAAAACTGAAAAAAATTACATACCCATTACATTTAAAAAACGAATGTACTTTTCAATAAAAGGGTAATGTTCTCATTAATCGATACAGTTTGTTAAAGTGAAATCTGAGTTTCATGTTTCAATGTTGAATTCTTATTTTTCTGCTTCATGATAAGTGGTTGTAAATGATTATATGTACAAGTCAGCACTGTACCCTAGTCATCAATGAATTGACGACATTTATCATTGAAATATTCTATTAAAGAAAGTAATAACATTGTGACAATTAAAGGAGGGAGAGAAATAAGTTCAGCATCCCAGCTATTTCATTGTTCAGTGCTTAAAATAACGTGAACTCTCTGTTGGTAAGTGTCATTTCATCAACAAATCTGGAAAAATAGGAAACAAACACAAGATCACTGAACTTGAAGTTTATAACATACATGTACCTTTCAACTTGAGTCCTTAAAGGGTAAACTAGAGAAAGTATTAAGGTTTTTTTCACTTTACATTCATTTTTGCAAATTTTCCAGCATTTCTGTTATCTGAAATGCATTGAACTTTGCAAGAAATCTCTAATATAATATGATTTTATTATTACCATCCTGGTTTGTGAGTTAACAAACTGAAATGGGACTGGTAGAGTACATGTATGTATGTATGTATGTATGTATGTATGTACCCTAATGTTAAAGCAAGCAACGTAATTGAAAGTCAGGAAAAGTTATGCAAAATACCGAAGTAGTTGAGATTCACACGGGTGTTAGTGGGAAGGGAGTGAGGAAGAGAGGGGTGGGGGTCCCGTGTTGGTGGGAAGCGGATTGGGGTGAGCCCAGGCATTTAGCAGTTTGCTGTATCGGGTTCCTTTGTATAGTTGCTGATATGACTTGTAATGAAAGTCTGATGCCTGTACAGGTACAAAAATTAATACACCTGGGTTGGGTTGTTCAAAGGTGGGTTAAGATAACCCAGGGTTAGTGCAAAATTTGAACTCAGATGTGAGAGCGTAAAAAGCAAATTCAGTGTAATTCTCTTTGTCTACAATTTGATGATTGGATACTCTAAAAAATATATAGAAAATCATCTGAGAGAGTGCTTTTGATGAAAAGAAAAAGAAGCCCTGGTTAAAATTTAACCCTGGGTTAGCGCTAACCGGCATTTGAACAACTGGGCCCTGTAGGGCAAAATCATTACTTGAAATAATAAGATCATGAATTATTGAATAACACCTTATTATTTCAATACATTTCATGGCTTCATCAACCCCAGCTGTGCCCGCAACCACCCTTCCAAAACCCCTCCAACCCCCACCCTACTACCCGGGCATTGTATGTATAGTTATTGAAATGACTTGTCAATTAAACTTCGGATGCTTTTTCAGGTACAAAATACACAGGTCTGAAGGGCAAAATCTACCCTACATAGCAGGTGCCGTTTTTTAAGGGAAAAGGAAGAAAATCTCACATATTCTCCTTGCAGGGCCTGTTAAAAAATAAATAACTGCTGCCAGCTATGCAGACTAGGCAAAATCTTACATGAAAGGAAGTAATATGTTGATGAATATTATTATTGAATGATACCTTGTCATTTCACTATTGACTCTTGGATGATGATCATTCTGTGTCCATGATTCTTGTTGGACTCCATCTTTCATCCAATAACTGTAATTTATATTTGTTGTTATTTGGGTGTGGTATATTTCATTTGGTCCTGCAAAAATTAATTTTAAGTTAAAAGATTAAGAGAAGGAGAGAATCATCCCACAAGAATTATCAGAAGCACTGGGTAATAGACCCTTTGGCATTGCAGTAGAAGAAGGCTGCCCTTTCTCTTGGAAAACTGTGGACCCTGTTTCTTTCAATTTGTTGTTATTCTTGTTGTTCTTTTTTGGTTTTAAAATGACAAAAGTCCTTGTTTAAGAAAAAAGAATAAATCATAGAAAAAATAAAGCAAAATGGTTGCAGTGTTCAAAATATGAAGCTTTGCTTATGCACTTGGTAAAGGCACACAGGAGCCTAGTCCCCCATGCAGACGTTCTTAAGGCTTTGTCGTGGGTTCCTTTCCCACAAATTAAAGTGGGAAAGGAATGCCTTTATTAATTATAGTGAAGCTATAAGACAACTGCGTTGGAGGTTAACATGAGCATGTGAAGCACCCACGGCTGGGGCTATCACCATTAATTTTGTGTAGCATGAAGCACCTGGGAGTAATCCTACTCTCCCCTGGATGTGAATAAACTGTTACTGCTGGGAGGTTGGGTCAACAATGTTGAAGTTTCTTTGATATAGTCCATAGAGTCTATTAGTATCAAAGAAGGAGCAATGCTCTCAGGTTGGCCACTACCATCTGAAAAGAGAATTATTAAATTCATTTTATGTGATCTCAGTACAGACTCAACACAATTTTATTTCCTTTGAGTTTCATGAGTGCATATACAGCCTTACACAAAGAGGGTACTTTTCCAAAATGCCTCTGCACTCAGTGAATGAGGGGCACCCCCTAAAAATGTCCTATGCAGCAGCCTCAAGGATATTAGCCTGTTTTCCCCCAAACAGAGAGCCTGTTCACAGACTACAAGGATATGGGATACGGATGTGAATGTCCAAGGATATGGACGTGAGTGCATTAAAGATTAGGCCTGCACGATCATCTGAAAATCAGGTTGATGGCATGGTTTTCAATTTCGCTTGTGCAAATGCCTGCAAATGTAACTTTTAGAAAGATGTGCGGCAAAAATTTTGAGAGGCCTCATGGGAGATCTTGTGTCATATAAGAGTTTTTTAAGCACATTTTTATTATCATTGGGTATTTGCTAACTAAAAAGCCCTTTAAGTAATAACTTCTATTTCTCGACTATAATCTTACAACACAACAAGACTAAATATTAAAACCAAGAGTGAGTGATATAAACAAAGAAGGCCATTATCACTTTTATAAAATTTATAAACAACTTCCGTCTCAATAAATAAAATCTCATCATCACTGTTAAGATCGCGCTTACATATCACGCAGAGTATGGAAGCGAAAGCTTTTTATCTTAGGCAGACTTACCCAATTTAGGTCGAATGTGTTTGTGTAGACGGGTAGTGTATTTTACGTGAGATCCATTCGCTTCCGAGTTTGGATAGACCGGCTCTTTGAGACTGGCGTGTCTTGACGCTGCCGCAGCTGTTGATTTCGCTGTATCAAGATCTCCGCCTGGTGCAGAAGCTGTTCCCGGTTTAGTGACTGCAGACTTTATAGGGTCCTGTAGTCCCAGCCGTGTTAAGTTGAAGAAAGCCATCGCAGAAAAAAATGTGAACTCAATATGATATCTGGGGCAACAGCTGAGAAGCCACAAAAGCTCAGCTGTTGCCATGGTAAACTTAACGGTAAACAACCTCTCTTTCAATATGAAAGACTGGGCTCTAGCGCGAACAAAATGGCGGACTCACATGATGATTTTCTAAAGAAAATTGTGGCTCGTTTTCCGTCCGGAATTTCCCTTGCTTTCGCTTATGGCTCCGGAATATTTTCCCAGAAAGGAAATGTGTCTTCAAAGAACATGTTGGACTTTGTTTTTGTCCTCGAAGACGCTGATCAATGGCATAAAACTAATCTGAATCTCCATTCACACCACTACTCTTTCGTCAGACGTTTTGGCTCCAATGCTGTGGTTTCATTGCAAGATAGATTCGGTGCACGAATGTATTACAATACTCTGGTGCCAATGGAGGGAAGAGTTATTAAATATGGGACTATCAGTCGCGAGAATTTNTGGCTCCGGAATATTTTCCCAGAAAGGAAATGTGTCTTCAAAGAACATGTTGGACTTTGTTTTTGTCCTCGAAGACGCTGATCAATGGCATAAAACTAATCTGAATCTCCATTCACACCACTACTCTTTCGTCAGACGTTTTGGCTCCAATGCTGTGGTTTCATTGCAAGATAGATTCGGTGCACGAATGTATTACAATACTCTGGTGCCAATGGAGGGAAGAGTTATTAAATATGGGACTATCAGTCGCGAGAATTTCCGTCTTGATCTTAACGAATGGCAGTGGTTATATCTCTCTGGGCGACTTCACAAACCAGTCAAAATCCTACATCGAGGAGATGGTGCAGATATTTTGTCAGCTTTGAAGGGGAATTTATACAGCGCTGTCAACGTGGCGCTGCTAAGCCTTCCAGAGTTCTTTACAGAAGAAGAGCTTTTCTTAAGCATCGCAGGTTTGTCATTTGCAGGAGATTTCAGAATGATTGTGGGAGAAAACAAAAATAAAGTACAGAACATTGTTGGTCCAAATATTGAACCTTTTAGAAATCTTTACAACCCAATTCTTTTGAAATCAAATGAAATTCATTTTGACCCTTCATCTCGTAAATATCACCAGAATCAAGAAATAAACGTGATATTTTCTCGGTTGAAGTCTTTACCCCGAAATTTACTACAGTATGTAGTCTCCAGTGTCATTAGCAAAGAAATCAAGGCGTCTTTAATTGAAGAAGCATTATATGATACTTCTAAAGATATAGTCAATTGTTCACAGGTAGTTAGAAAAGGGATCACTTCTATTGTTAGGAAATCTAGTATCTCACAGAGCGTCAAAGGAGTTATTACTGCAGGAGGCCACAAAACCTTGATTTACAGTGCTCAAAAGATAAATAAGATGCTAAGAGGGATTTTCAGGGGATAGAATGAAGTACAGTCGAAGTCTAATACGTGTATACCTGTTGAGAGGAAGAATATCATGTTCCTGATTTACTTGATGCACAGTGGTTAATATGCAACAATTTTCAGTGAATGCCTCTTTTATTAGAACAAAAACTAATATAAGAAAAAATGATGATCAGTATGTCACTAGACAATGTTTTGAATAAAGTACATTTCAAGCTGCAAATGACTGATACATGTTCAGGGGTGGATCTAGGGGGAGGGTGCAGGGGGTGCACCCCCTCTCCCCCCCCTGAGATGACCTGCGGTTTTCTAATACAACTGGTATTCTGCAAAAAAAAAAAACTATGTGGTTTATTGGTCCTAAAAAAAAACCTGGATCCGCCCCTGATGTTTATGCCAATGAATCCACCTGAATTGTCCCTGTTAATTCTAAAACAAATACTTCTTTTTTAACAATGTATTTTATTTTGGATCATCAGAATTACATAATCTCTTAGCCAGTATTACAATATTTAAGAAGAAAATTTTGTCGCTGGAACCCTTAACCAAGACTTCTCAGATGATGTCCTTCTCACTAGCTATTTCCCTTTCTAGCGTAAAATAAAGCAAAATGGGTCAGTATTAAGACGAGTTTTTCCTTTTTTAATCCCCTTGGCCCTGGTGTCCTTTCAGGAGTTGCCTTTTAAATGCCGTTAGATCCTGTTAGCACCCTGTTGATGATGGTAGTCCCAAGATGGCCGAAGAGTAATTAAATGATCTGTTGTACTTTTAGCCCTTAAAACGGTTTAAGATCCTATTTTCTATCGATTGTGTTCTGGTTACAGACAAATGCTGAGTGATATTAATGATTTTTTTTGCAAATGGTTTCAGTACATCTGTAGCCCCCTGGGCAGCAAGTATGGTCGGCACAACAAACAGCATCTTTTAACGGGCAGCAACGGTACTTCGTAGACGATACATAGCAGCAAGTATTGTTAGCCGGGCATTTTTGACTAGGAAGACAATCCTTTCCGAGTTTCTCTCTTCGTGCTCTTCCAGCCACTAATATCCACTCAATCAAGTTCAAATTGATTTTTTCCGACGCTGGAATCAGCCTTAGGGCTTGAAAATTATCCTTCTGGCAATAGCATCCAAGAACTGCAATCAGCAGTGTTGCCATAGAAACGAAACACTTCATCTGTTTAGAAAAAAATACAAACAAGTCAACTTTCTGAGGGTAGAGCCGCGGCCTCACAAAATAACAGGCCTTCTTTTAACATGATATCGCAGGCAGCTGACAAACATAAAACTAATCTGAATCTCCATTCACACCACTACTCTTTCGTCAGACGTTTTGGCTCCAATGCTGTGGTTTCATTGCAAGATAGATTCGGTGCACGAATGTATTACAATACTCTGGTGCCAATGGAGGGGAGAGTTATTAAATATGGGACTATCAGTCGCGAGAATTTTCTTCTTGATCTTAACGAATGGCAGTGGTTATATCTCTCTGGGCGACTTCACAAACCAGTCAAAATCTTACAACGAGGAGATGACGCAGTTGTTTTGTCAGCTTTGAAGGGGAATTTATACAGCGCTGTCAACGTGGCGCTCCTGAGCCTTCCAGAGTTCTTTACAGAAGAAGAGCTTTTCTTAAGCATCGCGGGTTTGTCATTTGCGGGAGATTTCAGAATGATTGTGGGAGAAAACAAAAATAAAGTACAGAACATTGTTGGTCCAAATATTGAACCTTTTAGAGATCTTTACAACCCAATTCTTTTGAAGTCAAATGAAATTCATTTTAACTCTTCATCTCGTAAATATCACCAGAATCAAGAAATAAACATGATATTTTCTCGCTTGAAGTCGTTACCCCGAAATTTATTACAGTTTGTAGTCTCGAGTGTCATTAGCAAAGAAGTCAAGGCGTCTTTAATTGAAGAAGCATTATATGATACTTCTAAAGATATAGTCAATTGTTCACAGGTAGTTAGAAAAGGTATCACTTCTATTGTTAGGAAATCTAGTATCTCACAGAGCATCAAAGGAGTTATTACTGCAGGAGGCCACAAAACCTTGATCTACAGTACTCAAAAGATAAATAAGATGCTAAGAGGGATTTTCAGGGGATAGAATGAATACCAGTCGAAGTCTAATACATGTGTACATGTTGAGAAGAAGAATCTTGTGTTGCTGATTTACTTGATGTGCAGTGGTTAATATGCAACAAATTTCAGTGAATGCCTCTTATATTAGAACAAAAACTAATAAAAAGAAAAAATGATCAGTACGTCACTAGACAATTTTTTGAATAAAGTACATTTCAAGCCCGGGGGGGGGACTCCCATATGAAACAGACGGGCATGCTCGTCGTCTCGCTTAGGGGTGTAAATTTTGGATTTTGGTCTCGCTTAGGGTGTTCCGGGCAAATGGCCAATATTTTAAGCCGCCAAGGTCTCGTTTAGGGTTCCACGAAGAACTTTTAAGATTTATG
>CALNXI010002963.1:7806-22091 GCA_942486025.1 Porites evermanni
AACGATTTCAGGTTATACGTTGTTAGGTTCTCAATGAAGTTATCGGACAGGTCACTGTGCAGATAAAAAGTAGAAAGTCTTGAGAATAGACGAGTACACGGCAAATTAGTGAAACAAAAACAAGACAGAAGTTATCAACAATAGAATCCACCTACAGTTCTCTGACGCTATCGGGAATCCCCGCTGGAACAGAGGTGAGGTTCAAAACTTTACACTCAACCTTTAACTCGTCGATTTCCGAAAAACACGTGCAAGTCGGTGGACATTCTGGAAAACAATAAAAAAAGGCAGATGAAAGTAGTATGTTGGGGACCGGTTATTCCATTTTTTTGTGGACTTAATTAACTTTTGACTATGACGTCTTAGTCTTTTGTCTTTATCTCATGAATAAAATGCGGGGAATGTCATTAACCCTTTAATTCCCGATAGTGACCAAGATCAATTTTCTCCAAACAATATCCATATGTTGCCAAGAGAAATGGTTACGAGAGTTAATAAAATAATCATCTAAGAGAAAATGCTTTGATCTTCTATCAAATTCTCTCACCTTATTCCTTGAGACCAGTTTGGAGAATTTGTATGTGGATATTAGGGCTTAAAGGGTTAAGATAAGCTCAGGTGCTATTGTTAGGTAGACTAACCGTTTGTACAGGTTTCCTTGTTATTTTAAGGTCGATGAAGGTCCTGCTTTTTGATTGGTTGACTAAAAACAAGAGTGATCATTGGGTGTTTCATGGTGTCGAAGCCGAGAATAACGCTAACTCGTCTGTGACTCGAAATCACTAAGTCGTACCGTAATTATGTAATTAAGTTCTATTTCCTGCCGCTTTCATTGTTTAAAGTATTGTTCCATTTTTGGTTCACTGATTCTTGGCGAGCAAACCGTGCATATTTAATGAGGAAGAAGGCAAACTAGCTCTTTTTACCACGACAAATAACTTTTTAACTTTGTCTCCTCCCTTTTTTGCTTCTCCACATTTCTATTGTTTTCCCTCCACCACCACCACCACCACATTTCTATTGTTTTCCCTCCACCACAACCACATTTTTTGAAATGGTGACAAAAGACACAAAGATGAATTGAAACTGTGCATGTAGCATTGCAGTGACGAAACCAAGTGCAAATACAGTGGTTAAATACAAACACAGGCAGGGCTTCCTCCTCAAAACAGGAAACGACGGGTTTCGAAATTCAGACCTGATACGTATCCCTCCCCCCAAACTGATTTCCGGTAATTGGTTGAGTCCGTTGGGGGGAACGAAAATCTTGGCGCTGCTTCGCAGACGTTACTAACCAAGGTTAAATTACGTTTGCGACGCAGGCTATTCCGACCCTTTCACAGTGTAATCACTTCTCAGGGGCAATTGTAAACTTACCTACAACTTTGATATTGACGTCAGCGTCGTCACTTCCCTCAGTGTTGTTAATTGCACAGTGATACACACCCTCATGATGCTGTTTGGTTACATTTTTCAGGAACAGGATTGCAGTGCTTTCTTCCTTTATCAACACGACATCGGATCCATTTTTTGTCCACACAACAGTCGGAGCGGGAACCCCGTTAGCCGAGCAGCGTAGTTTCACGCTTGAGCCTCTCAGTACTGACTGGTCAGTGGTAATGGACTGGATTTCTGGCTCAACTATAAAGAATGAAACAGGACTGTCATGAAACAGCAGATAGAAGAGTGACCAATAAAAGCAAAGGAAAGTCTTCACAAATCATGCAGCATTTATTACACACATTGAAAAGAGTAGGCTTTACTGTATAGACTGAATCAAAAGCTCAGTAACTGTTGGAGTCCATGGCCAACCAGAATATCGTCAGCTACAAATTCTGCCCTAGTAGGGAAGGGAAGTGCAGAAATTCTACTTGCTTCAGAATCCAGCGGCTCTTGGCCTTACTTTGCTAACATTTCAGCTTTATTCAGGAGGCACACAATGATGGAGTTCCACAAAATCTCAAGCGTAGCTGGCTGGACGGGAAGAGACAATCGGGGAGACTAGAAAATTGTTTCTGTCAAGTAGGTGTCGTAACTATATTATTAGTGTTATACACACTTCTAAGTTAGTAACAACCAGTCTGTTCTGCAACCGAAAAAAAAACAGTTATTGAGTATATCGCTCTCTGCTTAGACAGGAGCCTGGAATTTTTGTCAACGTCCTCTAGGAGGCGCTGGGCATCAGCTCTTTTGCAGCAAACAAAGAAAAAAAGGAAAAATATGTTTTAAATAGAATCATGTATTTGTGTAGTATTTAAACCTTTAAGTCCCAATAGTGCTCAAAATCAATTTTCTCCTAACGATATCCATAGACTATCATGAGCAAAGTCTATGAGAATTAACAAAATGATCACAAAGAGAAAAATATTTGATCTTTTACCAAATTCTCTCAACTAATTCTTCAAGGAAATGTATGGAGATCAGTTTGGAGAATTTGTATGTGGATATTGGGACTTAAAGGGTTAATCAGTTTCGTAATGTAATATGCGTTGAGGCCTTCAGATTCGAGGAAGAGGACAATTACGAGGACGAGATCAAATTTTAAGGTTTTTTTCACGTATTTTTGTAAAATCGACACCCCGGAAAGCTTCATTGTATATTTTTTTTCACCAGAAAAGGTAACACGGTCGTTTTAGTTGAAGGAACGCAAAATAATTAAATCTCCTAACATTTAATGACCGACAAAAGTTGTTACAGCCAAAGTCAAAGTACTAAAAAACTAAACAAAACTAACCCAAGTCTGAAGAAAATTCAAACGTTGCATTGAAACCTGAGGCGGGTATCGTTTCGTCGCTGATGAACGTAAGAGTCATCTTCCCTTTGCTCGCGTAGACTGGAGAGGGTAGAATTTCACCGCAAAATTTACCCAACATGGAGCTGTTACTGCCTTCGTCGCCATCATAAATCACCACACTGTCGTAGAGACAAGTAGAGTGAAATTCCAGTTTGAAGTCTACAAATGTAAGCTTGATGATGTTTTCTTCTTCGATGATGTCCTGTGGAATTTGAATAGTCCAGCGGCATATTACCTTATTAGGATAGCTGTCGGGGTACTTTGGAGAATGAAATGATCCGACTTTCGTCAGCAACTTTGGAATTCCATAATTACAATAATGATCTGTCGTAAAGGAGGGAAAAGAATTAACATGTTAATGAAATGTCAACCGATACCTGTAAGAAATTTTAGGGCCACAGCATATTAGGAACAGTCGTACCATGCAAGATTTAGTACCAATTGACAGAAAATTAAAACGTCACGTTTAAGTTCACACACACTTACAAATAGTATCAATAGTAACCAAGCCTTCAAAGCATTATGGTACATAACAGACACAAAACGAGACGACACGAAATTTCCCTGGCTAATCTAGTGCAGTCAAAGAGGGGGCCTTAGAAAGTGTCCGTATTAACGGATGTCCATATTAAGTGGGTTGAATTTAGAGAAAATTTAAGGGCTTTCTTTCCCCCGGGACAAAGAAAAGTGTCCGTAATAATGAGTTGTCCTTATTAAGCAGATGTCCGTAAAGCGGGGTGTAGCCAGGCGTTAAAGGGGGGGGGGGGGGGAGGGGGGAAGGAAAAAAAAGGAGAAGGGGGAAAAAAAGGGGGGGGTGGGGGGGCCAAAGGCCTCCACCCCTCCCTCCCCCCTCAAACACATGCTTTGAGGCACCGTTTCAATGTTTGTATTTTTGTATTTATTTTTTTCCTCCGTTTATTTTAGGTCCTTTTAGAGAGAAGCGGCGAAGTGAACAGAGTTGTATAAATAGGGTGTAGAAATGAGAAAAAATTTAGGTGGTTTCTTCCCCCGGGAAAAAAAAAAAAGTGTCGGTAGTAAGGGTTTGTGTGTGTAGGGGGGGGGGGGGGAGGGGGGGGGGGGGGGGGGGGAGAGGGGGGGGGGGGGGGGGGAGGGGGTAAGAAAGAAAAGAAGGAGGGAGTAAAAAAAGGAGAGGTGGTTGGGTTACACTCCCTCCTCCCTCCATCCCCCCTTAAACGCCTTGTTTTAGGGCTCGGTTCCATTGTTAACTTTGTTCGTTAATTCTTTTTCCACCAATCTTGTGAGGCCTTGTTACAGCTGCTAAGGTAGCTCGAGCGACGTTTTGGCGTACGCGCGAGAAAAACACCGCCCCAAGTCGTGTTCTCCACTTGTGGCAATTTTCACTCGCACTTCACGCGCTTGCGTATTTCGCATTATTTACTATCCTTGAGGCAATCTCGTCACCAGAGCCTTCGGATCCGCAGTCATGCGCAGTACAGAAGAGCTCTGACGTCGAGTATGAACCTTGAGGAAAATAGCGGGTGCCGACAATTTTTTATAAATTTCAGCCCGTGAGCTTGTATTTAGCAAAGCTTACCAACAGGCGTTTGGTCACACTCCACACCAGCGTCCTGTTGATGAGTACAGTCTGATTTTCCCAGGTTCGCCTTTGCATTTTTACAATCCAACAGCGAGCTTTCATTACCATAGCAACCAAGCTTCGTCAGCCATATCGTACCATTACCTCCACCAAAGTAAGCCCCTTTAAAAACTTGTTTCGCGGAAGCAAATCCCAATAGTCTGCACACCACTGTGCCATCCAGCGTGTCCCAGCGTTTTTCACAAATTGTTCCCCATTTGCCCTCATGGTAGAACTCAACGCGTCCAATGTAATTTCTACTGTCTCCCACTAAGCGTACGACTGAAACAGCATGACATTTAAAAAGATAAAGTGAGATGAGTGGTCTACACAGCCGTTATTGGCACTGGCGCGAATTTGGCTAGCTTTTGCTCAATTTGCCGTTTTTGTTGGGTAATACATCTCGCCTCATGAAAAGAAACGCGCATTCCGGAATCCGGGAAATTTAGGCTTGTGGAATCGGGAACGGGAAATGTTTGCTCGTGGAATCCGCTTTAGATCCGTAATTAAGCTCAAGGAAACTGCTAACTTTTGGAATCCGGAATCCAAGTTCCACTGACAAGGAATCCAGGATCCACTGCACGGAAATCAGAATCCAAGGGTAGCCTCCTATGCAGACGTTCTTTGGGCTTCGTCACGCGTTACCGCCCCGTTTGTGGGGTAGGAACACGTTACCGTCCCGTTCGTGGGGTAGGAACGCGTTACTGTCTCGTTTGTGGGGTAGGAACGCGTTACTGCCCCGTTCGTGGGGTAGGAACGCGTTACTGTCTCTTTCGTGGGGTAGGAACACGTTACCGCCCCTTTCGTTGGGTAGGAACGCGTTACTGCCTCGTTTGTGGGGTAGGAACGCCTGGCGAAGCCCTGAGGAACATCTGCGTGGGGGGTTATACCCAGGGCGATACGTCTCTTTTCGACGTTTGCTGCTCGCTTTAGCGACTTCGTCTCTTTAAGAAAGTTGACTTGTGGCAAGTCTATCAGGAAGGTAAAAGTGAAACCTAAAGACTTCAGCGCGTGTCAATTGTCTTCAACCAGGAGGGAGCCGAATGAAGGAATGTGTCACCCGAAATCAAACCGCGGAGTCAGCAAAGTTGTCTTGGCCAACGACACTAGAAAAATGTTATCGAACATATCTGCAAGCCTGTATGAACATTTTTCGGCGAGTGACTTTGCGATCAGAAAGAGCCGGTGCTCATCTTCTTTCGTAGCTGGTCAAGGTATTTTTTTGTGTCTGTTTTCATGTGTTTTTTTCGATGTCCTTTCAGGAAAACTTCATTCCATCACTCCACATACTTTGTATTTTTTTCCGTGTCTTCCTTTGAAATCGTATTTTCAAGCATTGTAATATTAAAACAATTTTCTTCAGGTACCTTTCCTCCGCGAATAATTGTTTTTAGTTCTTTCACTAGTCTCGAACTGACGTGTAAACGGACCATGTTTGGAAAGCATGGTATATGAGCTAGTATACAAACATGGTATACCGGCTATGATGGCTAAACCAATCAAAACTCTAGAATTGCAATTTCCAATGATTCGGTTTTTTACAATATCTTATAGTCAAAGTACGCGAAAATTCTTGCGAACAAGTTATGATTGTCACGGTTTTTACGGATTGATTGGTTGAGAATGCCAGATGCGTCAGAATTTTCAGCCAATAACAAAGCTGCTAGGCATACAACCTACTGAGTAAATAACAAAATATGCTTACCCGCTTGCCCTGGGACCTGGAGTGACTGCAAAAACAAAAAAATTAATAAATAAGAAGCTGGGAAACATGGCAGTTCAAGTAAGGACTCGAAAAACAGTTCGAGCAAGTTAACTATCTGAAAATGCAAAAAAAAAAAATTCTATTTGAGACCCATTTGAAAACACTCCGGCACGGCAAGTCACTTGACCGCAGACTCCTGGAAGGCCGGCCGGCACAAAAACTAGACTAAGGTTGCTCTTAGACTCAGTAAAGTTAGCATCAAAGAATTCAAACAGCAGAGTCCGCAAGCCGGAATATATCAGCTTTCTTCTAGCATGGATACAACTATAGTTACGTAATCAGGAGAGAAATCCACTGTTTGATCATGAAGTGCGACAGATAAGACTTATTCGAAATTTGTTAACCTTTTTTTGCTCTGACTTTGGCGCAGAATTTGTCGTTTTTTTGTCTTCGTCAGTGCGGAAGAACAATCTTTTCAGTGATGCTTTTTTTCCATTTTAGTTGGTAAGTTTATGTTAGTATCTAAATTATTGAGATAGAGCATAAAATGTAGCCAAAACTTGCTTCCTCCTGTTACGTTGTCAAACCTGACGCAAATGCTCAAGCCGGGTATAAGGCAGGTGTTTGAAATTCTTACAAGAAAGGACATGATTTTGTTTCAAAGAAGAAGATCCCTAATAGGATAGAGTCCGGGATCACGGCATGTGTGTCTGTAAAAATTGGGATTTCATTGTTGATACAATAAAATAATTTGCTTTACATAAAGTACATAAACCTTAGTGGTATTATACTGCTGATTCAAAAACTAATTTCTCAGTTCTGTTAGGAGTCAAAGCACTGAGCCGAGCGCGAAGAAAGCATAAAGGGACTCAATTTCTGTTGAATTTTGTTGTTTAGCTCAGGAGTTATAATTTCAAGAAGTCACTTTCTTTCAGTGGAAGTTAAGATAAACAGTCTCCCTATTATAAATAATATTTGTCAGGATGATTGGGGTCCATTCAATCTCAAAAGAGGTCAAACTACGATTAATTTTTTTTTTTTTTTTCGTATTTTGCCAAGGTTTTGTGTTACGGTAGTTTTCACTGGTTTTCTGTCAACTCTTAATATATATAACCTACCTACTGAACTTCTTGGAGTGGCAAAGCAATTAAAGATCATGACATTTTTACAGCAAAAAACATGAATTTGAGCATCATTGAACGACTCGAACATAAAAAAAAAACACACCCAGGAATTGAACTAATAAGGCGGCAAGGGCCGGATAAACGGCACAGATAACTGAAAAAATGTTCCCGTCAAAGTTGAGAACATCTGCTTTATTAAATAAACCAAGATAAATAATATTCAAGTTTAAAGACGCTAACAGGCTTGCTTCTTCTATAAAATATTAGGATTTATAAAACTGAAAGCAAAAGGGGAAATAAAATACTAACCTGAATTATGCAGGCTAAGAGTATAAAGTTGAAAATCTTCAGTCTTCTTAAATTAGTCATTTTTTCACTCAACGTGTGTCCAAATCGTTGCAAGGATAACTATAGACTTGAATCGTTTCTCTAGGACAAGGTTATTATATGTTAATAATTTAATACTACCTCAGGTGGTTAAACAATACACAGTGATTGATCTATGCAAAAATCTAGGTGTTTCAGAGGTATTCAAATCCGCTATTAGGGACTTTAAGATGCCACAACGGCGACGGCAACGATAACGTCAAAAAAAAGAAATAGGTTGAATAGGCGAAACAACAACTCTTCACGTGCAGCATGCTTTTTTGTACATTTCTTTGGCGTGGCTGGACGACTGCGACCTGAAAAAGCCCAATTTCACGTTTTATGAGGACGTGAACGAGCGACGACGAAAGTTTCTTTTTCTTTCTGAACTTGGATATAATTGAAGGAATTCGGCTTCAAAATAATTCTCTTGCGTTTGACAAAGTAAGCGAATTGCAATAATCGCAATAGAGATTGAAAGAACGCAAATTCACTTTTTAGCGACATTTTCGCGGCCGTCGCCGTCGTGGTATCTTAAACTCCCTGTTTTCTCCACGTGCGGCGTTTATTTCGCCGTTTTATACCCACACAAGTAAAGTGAAAACTTTGCGACCTTGTCATGTTTACTCAAGAGTTAATTTAAGGTAGAGGGGGTCAGCCGATGACACGATGTTGGAAAACTTTGGTAGTTTGGATTTGCTTACTAGATACTTTTGGCCGATCGTTACAAAACAGCACTAATTGTGAATGACAAAACCTACGTTCTTGTCGATGACATCGAAAAATACTGTTGTTAAAAGAATAAACAGCAGGACCCAAGCTAATATTAATGATAACACCTGAACTATTTGTTAATGTTAGTCAACGTATTAGTCAAGAATGGCACTAATTGTTACATCCTGTTTCATGGGTTGATCACTGAAACAAAACTATTAATTTACGTTACTCTCGAATTGTATACTTCATGAATACCCTGGGCGCCAAAGACTTTTCTAGCGCGAGTTCTGGTTTCTGTCAAGGCTACCCAGGTACTTCATGAATGGCCATGAGGTAGAAAAGTCGACCCATTTATACTAATCGAAACCAGGGCGTCATATATTTTTTTTCAATTTATTTCCCTTTTGCGGTCAGGGTTTGAGCCCGAGGTGCAGGGGTTGAGGAAGGAAGGGGGGAGGGGTTAAGGGCACTTAGGAGTTTGGAAATGGCATTAGTAATAATGTCAAATCTACTGATTCACATAACATCTTTAAAGGGCGACTTGTCAAACTACTTCTTTCCAATCAATAATTGAATTTGTAAATAGCTAGTCCTCTCTGATTCATTCTTTTCATTTTGTATTATATTTTTTATACATTACTGTTAGTTCCTCCTTTTTCTTTCAATTCTTTTTGGCTAAATTGTCTTGTAAACTGAAACGCCCTTTTTGGGGAGTTGAAATAAAGTTAGACTTGCTACAAGTCGACCCCTCTTGAAAGTGAGCGAAGCGAGCTTCAATGCATGAGGTCACGCAGCGACCGACGAAGTCTCGAGGTCTTTTAAATGGCATGTCCCAACCAGGAAAGAAAAAAAAAAATAAAAGATTTTTAGAAAGTTTGAAATAAAGAATGTATGTAATGTTTGTTACAAAATCCGTTCACTAGCTTCGCTACTTTGTTGACCCTGCTTCGATACATTTCGTAGACAGAATGGTCAGTACCTCAAGCTCCCGGACTTGGCACCGCCCTTTTTCAAAAATACCATAATACTCTTTGTTGTCCCTCCAAAATTTTGCATAAGCATTGTCTTCAATTTCTCTTGGGACTTACAATCGGCCCAAGAGAAATTGAAAACAACGCTTATGCAAAATTTTGGAGGGACAACAAAGGGTATTATGGTACTTTTAATTGTATTGATTGTTTTGGTACTGAAATCTTCATGTCGAAGATAAAGTCAATAAAGTTGTTGTCGGTATTTTTGAAAAAGGGCCTATGCAAGCCTCAGGTTGCGCGCAATGAAGAAGTCTTATAACATCAAAGCGATTGACACAGTAAGCGGAATTAAAAATACTATTTTAATCACTAATTTAGCGCATAATTATGTATTATCTAAGTTTGTACATCGTGAGTACACATTATAGTCTCTTACTTTGCGTAAAAATAAAGAGGCAAAGAAGTACATCTCATCTATATAGTGTTACAACACAAAAACATTAAATAAAATACGCGCAAGACATTGCCAACACCTTCGTCTTAGCAATTTATTGTCTTAGAATGAAAGATTTTCCTCTTTTAAAATCAAGAGTGGATTGAACAGTTTATGGTTAAATTGAGCAAACAGTAACAAACACACTTTGCATGCTTTAAGTATTAAACTAGCCAGTACCACGGGAAATTACTACTCAATTTCCAATAGGTTTCATTCAAATGGTTAACTCTCTGTGTCAGGAACGGCCGATATAAAATGTTCGTGGGAAAATTCATTTGAGTATAGACATACTTTATAGGGCTGTCAGCAAGACTTCCAGTTTCCGAATACCCATAATTTTATGCAATTCGTAGGCGGGGAAATGAACATCTAGGGAGCACGTGCTTGCTGCAAATGAATCTATTTTTAGAACCAGCTCATACAACATAGTAGAAAGGATAGAGAGGAGAAGTCGTTGCTTCACGTTCCCATAGTAGCAAAATTTCTGGATGACAACAAGCCGACAATTTACTTACAAAGTGAATTCACACTGTTTCAAACTTAATCGACCTTATTCAATTTCATCTGATTTGTCAAATGTTGGCGCAATTTCCCCGGGGTTGAATACGAAAGAACCGTATTTAAGTTTAGAAAAAGAAAAAGACAAAGAAAATTCTTGTGTTGTGTTTCCTACTCCATAAAGCAAGCGCGTGAAATTAGGAAGTGTCATGTCGTAGTCGTGCAACGAAAGCTAAGCAAAGTTGTTGTTTTGCTAATTTAAACCTCTTGCTTTTTAAACGTTCTCGTTGCCGTCGCCGTCGTCGTTGCTTAAACTCCCTATTGTTGTGATCCAGAAATTCTGCTACCATGGTAACATGACGTCACAATTCTCCTCTCTATTAACAGGGTAGCAAATATGTACTTAGCCTAAGTGGCAGGCGCAAAAGGGTGGGGGAGGGGGGGAGGGAGAAAAGCTCTCTCTTCAATTCCCCTCCCTTTACCCCTTCCTCCTAATCCCCTACCCCATTCAACGCCTACTACGCGGGCTAATAAGTACAGTCAAACCTCGTTAATACGGACACTGGGAGGGCCATAGAAAGTGTCCTTATGAACGGGGTGTCCGTAATAAGTGGGTTGAATTTAGGGAAAATGTAAGGGCTTTCTTTCCTCAGGGACAAAGAAAACTATCCGTAATAATGAGGTGTCCGTGTCCGCACAGTTAACTGACTGTACTTAAAAATGACACCCAGACTATAAGCTGGTCCTACATTTTCTAGGATTGACAGCACCGAGATTAACTGTACACTTTCAGGGAAACCTGCCCAATTTAAACATGCACAGTAGGCCAAACTATTGATTAACCTTTTAAACCCTAGTATCAGCATAAATTTCCCACTTATTCCCTACTCCAGGGGCGCAACGATTTCTTGGATCATTTGGGTTGAGAAGCGTTACTTGTAATTGGTCAATGGTCGCCTTGGATACCATTGACCAATCATAACAATGCTTGTCCACCCAAATGATTCCAGAAATCACTGCAACCAGAGCTTGTACTCATTCTCCTTTGAGTTTCCGGAGTAGGGAATTCTTCTCCATACATTTTCTATAGTACTATAGGAGAATTTGTTTAACACTCAAGACCTTTTTCACAAGTTGATCACTTAAGCCTGAGAAAACAGCCGACATTTTATAATACTCCCAATGGTTTCCCTGAGAAATGATGTCTGAGGAAGGAGCCATACTGATCTGGGTAGTGGATCTGATTGCCTCTACATGGCTAAAGGAAATTTTCAACCAGTAAGAAGCACTAGATAGTTAGGCCTCATCAGTATGGAATTTCTTCGCTCATTCCTCAGACTTCATTTTGCAGTAAACCGNATTTTCTATAGTACTATAGGAGAATTTGTTTAACACTCAAGACCTTTTTCACAAGTTGATCACTTAAGCCTGAGAAAACAGCCGACATTTTATAATACTCCCAATGGTTTCCCTGAGAAATGATGTCTGAGGAAGGAGCCATACTGATCTGGGTAGTGGATCTGATTGCCTCTACATGGCTAAAGGAAATTTTCAACCAGTAAGAAGCACTAGATAGTTAGGCCTCATCAGTATGGAATTTCTTCGCTCATTCCTCAGACTTCATTTTGCAGTAAACCGCTGGTGGCGTCACGAAATGTCGGTTGTCTTGTCTGGCTATTTTAGATCACGACCTCTATGTTTGATTGAGCAGTGTTGATTTAAGGAGAAAATAAATGTTGACTACTCTCAGGGGTTTAAGGTACTCCACAAAATTCTCTTGCTTCTCTATATAACTTCTTCTTTCTTTGACTTACTAACGCCTGAGAACACAATGGATAAACAAATTGCATTATTGAAAATAATCGTTCAATGAGAACAACGACCAAACACTGACATGTTATTCACGATTTTATTTAGAAAACACGATTTAATGAAAAGAAGGCGATTTCCACATTGACGCTTTATTCAAGGATTTCATTTGGGCATAAATTCGAAAAGACTGTATATTAGATAAAAGTCAACCAGGAAAGCAACTTCCTACTAATCGAGTCTCTTGATCCACTCATCTAAAATATGAAGGAAAGGGGACTGTGAGCGAGCACAGGAAGTAAGGAAAATGGAACAAAAGTTCTTGTACATACCTTTGCCACTTTTCACGCAAATACTCCAGATCTTTTTCAAGTTGGAATATTTTTGCATCTTTTGCTCTTATCTGGGTTTGTAGGAAGAGGATTTCATCTCGCTGATCACTGTAGGCAAGTCTTAACTAGAATAAACAATACCCAGGATGTATCCCCAAATTAGTATGGGGTTTTTCCAAGCTATACGGCTTCGACACATTAATAAAGTCAGTCAGTCTGCGGCGAATTCAAAGACTTGACGCAATTCAGGCAGAGCCTCCTTTTCTCGGCCTCTTTCAACAAGACAAACATTGTTCAAAATGCAGTGATAGATAAGTCATTGTACAAATTGTAGAAACCCCACTTAAGTCACTCAAGCAAGTTTCATGGACCACACTAACAAGTTGGAGAATAGGGACACTAATAATATACAATTGGTGACTTTTTCAAAACATTACAAATAGTAAAAGTGTAAATGTGTATGTAATCCTGAAAGGTATTATGGAAAATGCTCTGTTCACCATTGTCAGCAAGTTTCAGCCTAATGGAAAGAAGGTCCAAGGCGTTCTCTGTATGGTTGAGGCATTGTACTTAGTTGTAAGGATTTTTTTCAGTTTTTAAGTTGACATCTTGGACAACATCTTGGACAACTTTTTATATCATTGACAATCTTTAACGACTTACAGTATCAATGTCCCAGCTTGAAAAATCTCCTGAACGCCTGTCTCCTCCAGATCTCCGTTTTTCTGAAGATGAGCTAATTCTACGGCTTGATACAGCCTTAGCTGTTACCTACACATGCAAAACATAACAAAACAAAGAATTTAAACAAATGGAAAATTTTCAAGATTAAGCCATTCACTCTGTGATATTTCTGCAAGCAATGGCATAGGAGGTTAGTCTAGTCATTTTCAGGTCACCATCTTCCCCCAAAAAGAGCAAAATTGCACCTCTGGGTAGAAAAATGAAGCCTTTTAAATTTCTAAGTTTGAGTGGGAGTTGACAGCATAAGGCATGGTGCAATTATGTATAACTATCTATCATAACAGCAAACACCTTCTGCCATACATGCACAGTCACCAAGAATAAAAAAATTATGCTGCACATTAGTTCCAATGAATTCCCAATACGTTTCACGAGGAATGGATGTACCAGCGATACAATCAGCCTTCCGAGCAATATTAAATTCACAGTTTCAAGCCCTAAATCTGCTCAATAAGTCTTAGTTCTTACAGAAGTGGTTTTGTACATGTATTGCCTGTGCTGGTATTATCCAAAAGATTAAAAATATTTTCAACACAAGTCTATTAGCACAAGCAGCAGTGCATACCTGAATTGGATCCCTGCGCTTGCTTTCTGGCATACTTGATACCTCTGTGGCCTTAACATACTGAATATCACTTTCTCCATTCTGGCTGCGGGAAGAAAAGTGGTTTGACTCCATTGGAGCCGCAGGACGCTGTTCCTCATTTCTGCTACTAACTCTCACAGGTGATTTTGGCGGTGACTCTGAAGTTGGGCTTCTGACAAAAAATTATTGACTTAATGACTCAGGTCTGAGGAAAACAAAACTAACATTTTTGGCCCAGTATGATTATGTGATTTGCTACAAAGAAAAACAAGGAAGTTAAACAACATGCACTAGCAGTCAGCAGTCATGATTAAGAAACCTCGATATAGCAACACATTTTGCTAGTCTCTTGACCGTTCATTATATTGAAGTTCCACTGTACATGACAACCCTAATATTTATGTAGACAGGTTTTTAATTAACTCTAAACCTTAAGATCAAATTTTGAATTCTCATTTGTTGCCCCAATTCACTTCCTACAGAAGTAGTGGGGAGAAGTTGATACAATATCAAGAAAATTTGTCTTGTGTGATCATGTCTGTAATT
>CALNXI010002963.1:23251-57911 GCA_942486025.1 Porites evermanni
TAATTCTCTTAACCACTCTTTTTCACAAAACATTCATATTACAAGGAGAAATTTGATGCTGATTACTCTTAGGACTGCTCACCTCACAGCCACTGGTCTCGGACTAGAGGCCTCTCTCTCTTCTTTTGATCTCATGTCTCGTGTTTCAACCTCACCATCTTGAAGAGGGAAGTCCACTAGTAAGTCTATCAGGTTAGGGTTTCTGTTCAATCCCTGATCAATCCACTCCCTTGCTTTCATGGAAGGTACATTGGAAGGTGTTAATGGGTACAAGTCTCGCTGAATCACACCTGATTGCTAGAACAAGGAAAAAGGATCTGTTACTGTGTCACAGGAAATCAACCACAATAGTCCAAAAAACACAAAACTGGCAGCAATAATTCACAAGTTATGCAAGTACTGATTTTTAAAAATCAACAACAATAGTTTTCCATGATTTTCACGCTTATAGATCATACTTTTCAAGGGTACATGGTTTCACCTCAAGGTTTTGCAACATTTCAATGTCATTTCTACAATCTATATATGAACTCTTAATGCTAGTAATGTTTTACAGACAACTACATTCCAGCATGACAGAGAAAAAGTACTGTGCCATCATTTTCTCAATTTCATTTGTCTGTAGTCTTATCAGAGCTGCAAATAACAGTCAGTCATTAGATAATGTCCAACTGACAAAACCCCTCTTGCTGCCAGACATGATGACCAGACAAATCAAATACCAAAGACTATCACCTTGTACCTGACGATTTGCACACAGGGTGCAGCGGAGTTATTTGTGACCTTGATTACCGTTAAATTTTACGGTTGATAGAGTGATTTGTGACTCGTTCAATGTGGACCCCAAGTTACTGGTGATGGAAACGAAAGTGAGGGTTTGCTGTCATGCTGAGCATAGCAGGAAATCATCACATTTACAAACAAAAAAACTTAATGTATTGTTAGTCAGGTCCAAACATTTTGAAGAAAACTAAACAAAACTGCAATCTTTTTCTAGTCGCAATAAAAAACTTAATGCTTTGAAGGCGCAGAAAGCATGCAGAAACCAAATTCTGTCTACAACACCTCCAAGATCCACAGAAACATACATTAATTTTGTAAACCATAGGAAATAATGTAATACGGTAATCAATAATTATGCATAAAACAGTCTCTCAAAGCAAGACCAGCGGCTTAAACTTTAGAATGCTCCATGCACTGTATAGTCTACCTGCTAGAGAGAGAAAGAAGAAAATATTTGTTGTTCGAGCAAACCCTTAGGTCGCATTTCACAAAATCACAACCTTATGAGTCGTGTTTGGCCTGTCCACACTTTATTTCCTATCATTGTTTCTGGTTTGTTATGTAACTGATGATGTACTTCCATCACTAGTATCCTCCAGTCCATACTGTACAAAAGCGAGCTTTCAATGCTAAAAAATGTGCCCCTGAAAAGTCAGTTGAAACGAAGTCTATAATCAAAATAATTTTCTCTGAAAAAAAGAATGTTGTTTTAGCATCAGCTAAGGAAAATGGTGCAGATTTATCCAGGGACTGACAATTTATGGCAGGCTGAAAATTGGCCTAAATTAGTTTCATCCCTATAGTCTCTTTACAATATCTTAGCTGCTGTTATTCATCCACATTCATTACCTTCAGCAGTTTTCCGGAGCATTGGATAATATTTTACCTGGTTTATATTTAAGACAATTGAATGATGGTTTGCTTGATTCAACAGCATAAAAACAATGCACGGTAACAACTGTAAAATTTAAGTACAATCAACAATCAAGGTCACAAATAACTCCTCTGTGCCCTGTGATCTGCATAGTAATAATTTAATAAACTAAAAGTCAACCTAATGTATGTCCAACAACTCTAGTGGTTTGTCCAACTAATTAATATGGTGACCTTGGTCAGAAGAAAAAAAAATTATTTGCAGGCCTGCCAAAAGAGGATAGCTTTTAGCCAACAACAATTCATGGGCATGAGAAATTGCTTAATTATTGGAAAACTTATATAATAGACTTACTCTTCTAGGAACAGTCATAGCGAGGGGCTCCACAAAGTTGTTATTGTGTAGTTTGTAAAACCGAAAAATCTCACATGTGGTCACATCAAGGCCTCTCTTGGGCATGACACCAAGTCCACGCTGTGGGGAAGAACTGCGATATTCATTGAGAAAAGTGAAGTATGGCTCAGACTCAGAGACTTCATAGTATCTGATGTTACCATCACCCTAAGTAATGAAAAGAAAAAAAATTGATTACCCATCATACCCATTTGCCATCACTGACAACAGACATTCTGCATGCACATGAGCTTTATATTGAGGGGGTAATATTTTGTTACCCTCCACCACCAGTAAATAGGATGCAAGCTGTCTCTCTAGAATTAACATATCTTAGCAGTATCATGTTTCTAAACTTTGCCAGAAAGAAAAATGATGGCAGAGAGAAAAAAACCAAGGGATTCTATGAAATCTACATGAAACACCACCTAAGGTTTATTTTATTTCACACTATTTACCATTTACTATTTACCTCCACTTGATCAATAATGCATATTTATACCTAAATACAATTTGTTAACCTTAACCCTTTAAGCCCTAAGAGTCACGAGCATCAAATTTCTCCCTGTAATATCAATGCTTTGTAAAACAGAGTGGTCATGAGAATTACGGACATGATCACACAAGATGAATTTGCTTGATATTTTATCAACTTCTCCCCACTACTTCTGTAGGAAATGAATAGAGGAAACAAATGAGAATTCAAATTTTGATCCTAGGGTTTAAAGAGTTAAGAGGTACTTTCACGTACTTTTCCAGCGAGGAAAACAATCTTTGTATCATGATCATAATATGGAAGCAAAATTCCTGATGATGAATCGAGGGTGTCCATCTTTACAGCTTTCTTAAGGTTTCTCTGTCGAATAAAATAGGAAGTTCAAGGGTATTTCATCAGAAATTATCACCTGGAAATTATTAGAATGCAGTATGGAACAAAGTTGTTTTTTCTAAGGACGCAACATACTCAAACTCGAACTATCAGGTCTGAAGTCCGGAACACTAACCATCCTTCATGCCTTTCACGATTTTTTAGTCCAGTTGCAGTGTGCAAAGAAAGTAGTGTCCGATAGCCCAGGGCTAGTGGATTTCGCCATCAGGCTAGTGATTTTTGCTCTTAACTTGCCTCACAGGCAAGTGCTGTTTTTGGGAAAATTCAAATTACAGAGGGATTGTAATCAATCCTGCTAATCAAAAAGGGTTTTGGGGCTAGTTGAAATGACTTGTGGGCGAGTACATGCTAGCTACAGCTTGCCCGAATGACAGGCTGTAAAACTGACTTTCTTTGCACCCTGAGTTGAATGATAACAAAGCAATCTGATTTCTTGCACAAANAAAAGGGTTTTGGGGCTAGTTGAAATGACTTGTGGGCGAGTACATGCTAGCTACAGCTTGCCCGAATGACAGGCTGTAAAACTGACTTTCTTTGCACCCTGAGTTGAATGATAACAAAGCAATCTGATTTCTTGCACAAATGAGAAAGTTACAAATTATGACAATTACTTCACCACAAATCTAAAAAATTAAAGGGTTAATAATAAAAAAAATAGAAGAAATATGGATTAAGCCATAGTCTTACCACATCCCAGATAGCTAACTGTCTCTCATTCATTCTTGAGAATCCTGTTGAAAAAAGCATGTTCATGTCTCCTAGAAAGACTACATGGGAACCTTTGTTGCCAGGATGCCCAACTCCATGCTAAATAGTGCAAATTAAGAAAAAAGACATTAAAGACATGACTAAAATATTATTCTTATAGGCATGCACATCAGTGACAACAATCCTTAATACACTGAGTAAACTGTTCAGTCAATGACTGTACATGTTTCAGTTTATTGCATTTAAAGCCCTTCTAACTATCCATGTGAATATGTTTCTACTGACGGAGCGACCGACAAATAGCACACTCCTTTCTTGTATTAAAAGGAGAGACTTTTCACATGCAGGGAGAGGATTGCAACATGCTGAAGCTTTTCCTGTGGGGACCGTGGGAGGGCATTGTTTCTGCAGCTCCCGTGCAGGCTAACTACCTCGTCTGAAAACTGTAATTAGAAAATCATTTGGCGTAGAATTAGGGCTAATAACTCCGCACAATAATAATTTTGTGTTAGTTTCAAATCAACTTCCAGATGTGTTCGCCAGATGACCTGAAATGACCTGTTCCCTCCCCACAAAAATCAGCCCTATTGAAGGAAGAATGGGACACACAAAGCCTTCTGGGAGGTCTGTCCACCATTTTGTCTTTTTTCGACATAGATGGAAGGTAATTCTTGTTTGAACCTTTCCCTCATGGGCAGCCCAATAATGATGTAAGCATGTTCAATTTTATGCCACCACAGTCAACAATAAACTGAAAAGAATTAACTAAATATATCATGTCATACTCACAGCAACAAGACGTCCAGCTCTGGGATCTATAACCCTTATCTTTTTGTCTTTGCATGTAGATGCTAGTAAACTTCCATTATAGTTGAAAGACAATGAGAAAATTGTTTCAGGATGACCCTTAAGAATTGTTGCAGCTTCTCTATCATCAACAATGTCCCATATTCTCACTTCACTATCATAAGCTGCACTGGCTATAACTCCTTCTGCGCAGGGATGCCATCTAATTATGTTGACTTTCCGAGTGTGACCCCTTAAGTCAACTAAGTATTCATCAAGGTCCATGGAAAGCCCATCTTCAGGGATATGCCATATTTTGATTGACCCATCTTCCGAACTAGATGCTATTTCTTGATCATTGAAAGGATTCCATTCAATATCTAACACAGGTCGTCCATGACCTGTTACTTTTGGAGCATCTATAGGTACTCGTCCCACCTGTAATAGACAGAATTTTAAAAAAAATGTTTTAAAAGTACTTTTCAAAAGGTATCATGTATTGTTACTTCCATAAAAAACTGCATTGCTTAATGGAGAAGGTACCTGGGATGTCCAGGGACTTTCACTTTTGGCACTACCAGCTCCTAGATAGTATATATCCCCATGGCTGGTGAATCAGACCCTCCCAGCCATGAGCCCCATGCCAACAGAACCACTCCCCCATCAAATTAACTATTCAACGGAGAATAAGCTAGGAAGGGTGGGGGTAAATGAAGGATTCAAAGGCTGAACAAAACCCAGTGGCTGCGTGGAACACTGCACCAAGCACATGGAGCTCATATTTGCAAGGTTGGCTGCATTTGCAACACCAACCTGACCGTTAACTGACTGACTGGTATTTCTTGCTGTTTAACTGCATTTAATTTCATTTACAGCATTTACTGACACACAACTCAGAAGTCAGTGGCGTCCCTCAGAGGTTGACTCTGGGGCAACTAAAGCCACACATGGGACAAGATTTGCTGAACATGTACATGTATGTTCCCTGCCCATGTGCATGCGGGATGAGGAGGAAAGGTCACTTTTGTATTTTGTTCATGGAGAGATCAGACCCTGGGACTAGACACCAAGAATTTGAATAATTTGCTTCTGATGATTACATGCAAGTTCTCTGAATTATTCTACTTCAACTTAAAATGTTTGTCGTGAACAATTAAGTGTCAAATATACCAGTTTCAACACCTGGAACTTGTGTTATTATCTAAACAGAGGCTATTTTAAGTAAATTAATTTTTTACAGATTACAGTCAACTCTCTCTAAGACAGACACCTTTGGGACTGGCCCCGACTGTCGAGGTAACATGACACCAGTGAGTTTAACGCTGAACCTATTGGGGCAATGAAGACCTGTCTGTTTGTATAATTTGTATAATACGGCTAAAACAGGAACAGTGTAAATTGAATTTTAGGAGAGAAAAGAAAATTATTTTCTCATTATGCAATCAAACGTTCATGGCTCCCTGGTCTAAAAATGTACCAGCATAAACACTGTGAACTGGAACAAGATTACAAAATATCTAACATTTTGCAATTTACCGTGAAGTACGGCACCTACATTTTCATTTTAAAAAAGGTATTTTTCACTACATAAAGCACTTCTGTTATTGTCTGTTGATGGTTTCAAAAGTGTCTGTTGCCTGTCTTAGAGAGGTGTCCGTCTTATAGAGAGTATAACTACAGTAAAAAGACTGAAAAATGGCAGGGACCAACACCAGGTGTCGGTCTTAGAAAGGCATCCGTTAATTAGAAAGAATTGACTGTACAAGACTATTATAAACTTTATTTTTGCCAAGCAATAACTAAACTTTGTGTCATGGGTACTTGATCATCATGATTTTTACCAAAATCAAAGATTTTAGTGCCTGAGGACATCTGTTGTCTTCATACAAGAAAATTTACCTTTGGCTATTCAATTAATAATTTGTTCTGTATGCGACTGTGCCAGGATTTTAGCTTAAAGATTTGCGGACACTTATAGTAATCTTGCAAATTATGGCCACCTGTAAACCCTTTTCATCTTGTCCATCTAGGGTACCCTATTGGTTATATGAGTAAATGTGAATAATAGAAACTTAGAAGAAACCAGCCACAGGTTTTTTTGTGTCTAACAGATTTTTAAATATTCATACTCACTAGAAATAGAGACCTTTTGTTTGACCTTCCTGTAGTTGAATTAATCAGTTCTGTTTTGTGACTTTTTAGCATATGCAAAATAATAATTTTAATGTCGAACAATGAAAAATACCAGACGATCATATTAAAAATGGATTATATTTCCCAACTTTTGGTCACAAGCGCTAAACCACAATTTTATATCCTGCTCCTAATGCAAAATAATGACATGCATGGGATAACATGAAATCAAAACATTCTGCCACTTGAATACTGGATTCTTGTCTCCTACAAGTCAGATCTGTAGAGAGATTCCTCAGAAAANTTTAGCTTAAAGATTTGCGGACACTTATAGTAATCTTGCAAATTATGGCCACCTGTAAACCCTTTTCATCTTGTCCATCTAGGGTACCCTATTGGTTATATGAGTAAATGTGAATAATAGAAACTTAGAAGGAGCCAGCCACAGGTTTTTTTGTGTCTAACAGATTTTTCAATATTCATACTCACTAGCAATAGAGACCTTTTGTTTGAGCTTCCTGTAGTTGAATTAATCAGTTCTGTTTTGTGACTTTTTAGCCCATACAAAATAATAATAATGAAAAATACCAGAAGATCATATTAAAAATGGATTATATTTTCCAACTTTTGGTCACAAGCGCTAAACCACAATTTTATATCCTGCTCCTAATGCAAAATAATGACATGCATGGGATAACATGAAATCAAAACATTCTGCCACTCGAATACTGGATTCTTGTCTCCTACAGGTCAGATCTGTAGAGAGATTCCTCAGAAAATTTTATCTTGTTATCAAACTAACACATTTGGAAAAACAAAGTAACCTACATAGGTACGTGTCAAACTATGAAGCTCTATTTGTTCAAATAATAGATGCATCAGAAACGTGCATTAATTACTCTGGTGTCGGTAAACTTAGCAGAAGTTATCTCAGACCAACCGAAAATAATTTTGCTACCGACGAAACAGCTTAATTAAGCTCAACAAAGTTTGTTTAGTTTTGTGCTGAAAAGTTCCTGCAAGATGCAGAATTAATTTTTCCCAAGTTGCATGCTTGAATAACTTGAAAATGTCACGACTAAAATAAAAATAAGCTTACATGCATTCAAGAATCTAAATTTGCATTTACAACAAAGGTAAACTATTTGGTGACCGTAGCGAACAATGAAACTATCTTAGCATTAAAGACTTTGGAAACGTATAATTAAATGTTTGCAAGTCATGTATCGAACACGCCGTGATCACACATTTTCTAAAACCAGAAGCAAGTGACAATTTACATGAAAAAGGAATCAGTTTTTTAATTGTGTTTGACGCAGTGCACATCTGTTTTAATTTTTTTCGTGTTGTCGATTAAGTCACAATTCCCAAGTAATGAGCATCTTTGCGTCACAACACTAACAACACAGCTTGTACAAAACAAGCTAAAACGCTGTATTCTCCAAGCTTCACTCAATTCTAGAAAATTCCCAGCATTTGGCTTATATACCGGTTTCGCGCGGCTAGACAAGAGCTAATTAGTATTTTTACGCTGGTAATTCTTTGCAAATGATCATGACATTTTACAGGCATTTTGCCACGCTGATAACAGAACTAACAGAATATCGAAAAACCCTCAGCAAATAGGAAATGATAAAATTATTTGAACAGCAAACGGACAAAATATTGCTAATCTAAGACGGCCTCAAACGCCGTTTATTCGGTACACAACAAAACTAAACAAAGCTTACCTGGTCGAGGGGGAGCACTAGAAACGTCCCACCGCCGCTCGATTCCACCGCCACTGCGAGGAATTTAGGATTAACTGCACATAGGTTACCTCCTTCTGTCATATGCGTTGATAACCTGATCGCCTCATAGCATTTTTCTTTCTTGTACGGGTTCCCAAATACGTGCTTGAATTTGGAAACTCGCGGAACTTTGAACGACCCCCTGGAAGACATGTTCGCTCATGCACCGAGATAAGACGCTTTCGAAGACCCGTGGGTCTGTCGTCTCGTTGTCTAGTTATCGCCTAAGGTTTCTACCAATACATATACGGCTCAGAAGAAAGAACCTAACGCAATGCCAAAACACTACACGAGCCTTCTGCCAATCCAAATTTTGAAGAATTGATTTGGAGATGAGATGTCTCCTTCGTCTTCCACTCGCACTACCCATAAAAGGGGCATTGTGATTGGTCACGTTCAGTGATGCCTTATAATACGTCTATTGTTATTGGTGAATTTGGACACGCGCGAAAACATTCCTTGCTGCTCTCTTAAACAGACAGAAGTCAAAATGGTTGGGCAAGGAACTGTTTTTGTTTTATCCTATGCATTGCTCCTTTTACTCTTGCATATGCTTTGAAATTAGAAGATCAAGTCAAGATTTGTCGCCATAGTATATTTTTTCCACACCAAATGGCATAAAAGAGCCGCGAAACAATAAGAATTTGTGTTTATCAAAACTTCATCTTTACGGTCAGGGCCCCTGTTTACGCTGACTTAAAAAATTTCACCGGTATAATTAGCACTTTACTAAATTTCATTTCACATTTCGTTTACAGTCGGCGTTTTTCTATCACGGAAGATTAAAGCCTATTTTTATGAGCACAGAAATAAGTAGAGGGATTTGATGAACTTAAGGAAATCAAGATGAAGTCTGATTTCATTTATGAGGGCTTGGAGGGCTTGCGAATCGCGGTAAATTGTTTAGATCACTTTTGTAATAATCGGGTTATTTGTATAGAGATTGTATCTGTTCAAGAAATTTGCAGCAAAGGACATTTCAGCCCGAAGTAGGGCCGTTTAAGATAGAAAAAGCATAAACTGTAGATTCAACAATGAAGACCTACTCCCGCTAGAGAAGGCCGTGGCGTCTTGCATCAATAGATTTTATGCTAGTATGATCGCAAGCTTCATGCATGGAACGATGTTATGGGTCAGTGCTATAGCGTCTGTTGAAAATTCTAACTTAGTAACACCAGTTGAAAGGAGAGTAAAACGGTGAATGCCTGCATTCTAGAGCGGCTCTATAGTTTTTGGCGTTCAGTTCAAACCCAAAAGCAGGGGACGATTGCCCAAAAGTACACCCGCCAGGACGCACCACCTGTATTAAACAAGTTTCAGTTCTCGTTTTAATACATCCACTCGCTGCTTTGTTTACCTTCAGTTAAAGATAAAAGTCGACAGAAGGGTGAAAAAAGATTAGTTGTTTGAGTAAGACAAATTGGGTGCCTCGGTGCCTCAGTATACCCTTGTGCATTGGTTGGTGTAACAACGCCCTTGGAAGTACTAAGAGGTTGCAAAGAAAATCTTTCAGTATTGAAACTGGTTTGCTTTTAGAATTCGCTAGAAAAATTCCTCTTGCATTACAGGAGCCTTCGCATGACTTGCTTTGTACGCCCTGACAGTTTTCCGTCAAAGCATGCAGAGTTTAAACTACCCTGGAAGATCGAGCGGCCTCTGCCCGCAGTGTAAGATTAACGAGTAAGATCCCTTTTTGTACTTAAAGCTGAAAAGCAAAGCATTCCCTTAATTCCATAACTTTCGTGCAAATTCTACATGTCGTCCAGGTCGCTTATCCCGGGCTGAAAGTCACCATTGCCAGAAGAGCAAGCCGTTACCGCTTTTTATCTTTTCCTTCTAGACTGTCCACCGACTGTTTTAAAGCTGGCACCTCACTGTGGACACCTCTTCATGTGAAACTGAAAAGGGCTCTGTTGCTACAAGACTGTCACTAGCCAGCCACGCTACTTGGTATGCAAGTGTTGGGAGCTCGCACGCTTAATTCCCCCGTTTCCTGGCCGCGCCACGTGGTCTTCTTTCCCCGATTGAGACGGACATCTCCGAGAGCTTCGGAAAGAGTTTACATCATTGCGCTGTCAGTACTCTACGATCTACGACAGTACAGTCAACTCTGATCTTTCCTAGAGACGCCTTTATGAGGCGTACCACTCCCTACGATGGACACCTAGAGTAGGTCCATGCCGTTCTTCACATTTCACTCTTTATGAGCCTGTCACCTCCTCAAGACAGATACTTAATTCCGGTCCAAAGGTAGTCTGGTGTGTATATTTTTTCCACCTAGCGCCTTTACTGCCTACGCCTAGTTTTATTATTCCGTGCGGCCTAGCTATGATTTTGCTGACGTGTAGTGGTACAATTTCATTCCACCGTACCTAAAAAGACGGCGACTGGTACATTTACCCACAGTTCTTAGCGATGATGAAAACCATAAAATTACTCATAAACACGCACAGAAAAGTTTTATAAACTTCAAACCTAGGATAGGCAATGTTGCTATTACAGGGACGAATTTCGCCCTCCCCCCCCCACCAAAATATGACTTTATGTGTAATTGGCCGTGTTAGGTTCGAAAGGAATTGTGGTAAAATGTACAGCAGCCATCTTTTACTGTACGGCGGATTGGGGTAAGAGCACTGAACTTCTTCTACCATGACGTGATTTGATTATCGCTGACTTATGAAAAATCCTTCTCTGACACAGTGGTCCAGCTTGAATGCTGGTTTCGATGAATTTTTTGTATCCCCTTTTCACCACTGCAGTTTGAAGTTTCTCCGACTGGCACAACTGAGAACCCTGGTTCGTTGAGCATGGTAGGGCAGAAACCAGTGATTCTGTGCCGACATAGCTACCTAAAATCAGCGTTCTCGTTATCAGAAAGTCTAAACAGGCTAACTATACAGCAAAACACAAGTTGGTAGAGAATCCATATGTTGCATGTAGCTTAACAGCCAACATTACGCGACGCCACTGCTAGTTTTTCCCCGCGAAATGTCTGAAACTCATCCCCAAAGAAATTCTCGTGAGTGACCACTTTTTTGGGTGGTCGACTATACGGGAGGTTCGAATCGACTGGATCTTACTATACGGCTACTTCCCTCATAGCTTTACAGGGATAACTTGAATGTACAACCGTGGTTGGGGGACTTTTGCCAGACTGCTTAAATATGGTGCAGTTTACAGTTTGATGAAGTAATGAGTTATCAATTCCCCCTAATGTGAATGTGAAGAGGAGATAGACCACCACACTGGGTATGTCCCCAACGACCAATGTTGGGTTCTCCCACAGAATTTATTACTGAAGGCATAGTTATTAGAGGAGACTGGTTATGAAAAGCGGCAAACATCAATGATAAAAACAACAGTGCTGCAGTTTATGTTGGAAGCACCCTGAAAGTGCACAATCCTTTGTTTTCTGTTGGCAAACTGTTACGGAATAAATTAATGCAACGTTTTTATTGGTCGATACAATCAAAATGATAGGAATTCTTTTGAACGTTGTGCACTTTCAGGTCCACAAAAACATATAACAAAGGACTCTGACGGGTTTCATAACCATTCCACTCAATTAACTATGCTGAAGGGTTGCAAGACAGGGCCTACGGTTTATCGTCCTTATCTGAGAAGACTAAACAGATCAACCGTTGGCGAATTAAACCAACGGCTTCCCGCTCAGCAGATCAGCACGTATCTAAGCTTCTAAGCTAACTGGGTGGCGGTTCAGAAGGGCTTAATAAATAGAAGACCAAGTTTTCGTCTTAAAGAGGTGTCTCCCTTAGCAAACAGCCGGTTGCGCTCCCGTCGCGTTCTCCCTGCTGGAGTCCAACCCTCGATTACAATCGAGATAAGGGTTAANGTTATGAAAAGCGGCAAACATCAATGATAAAAACAACAGTGCTGCAGTTTATGTTGGAAGCACCCTGAAAGTGCACAATCCTTTGTTTTCTGTTGGCAAACTGTTACGGAATAAATTAATGCAACGTTTTTATTGGTCGATACAATCAAAATGATAGGAATTCTTTTGAACGTTGTGCACTTTCAGGTCCACAAAAACATATAACAAAGGACTCTGACGGGTTTCATAACCATTCCACTCAATTAACTATGCTGAAGGGTTGCAAGACAGGGCCTACGGTTTATCGTCCTTATCTGAGAAGACTAAACAGATCAACCGTTGGCGAATTAAACCAACGGCTTCCCGCTCAGCAGATCAGCACGTATCTAAGCTTCTAAGCTAACTGGGTGGCGGTTCAGAAGGGCTTAATAAATAGAAGACCAAGTTTTCGTCTTAAAGAGGTGTCTCCCTTAGCAAACAGCCGGTTGCGCTCCCGTCGCGTTCTCCCTGCTGGAGTCCAACCCTCGATTACAATCGAGATAAGGGTTAAAAAAACTGACTCAAAATGGTTAGATGTCATTTTATTACTGGGTTTGTCACTCTGTGAAGGATAAGTCATGGGGCGCACTCGAACGGGGAGAAATCGGCATAACCCCTCCTTACACCAGCCTTAACTAATTCATGATTACATGATCCCTTTGAGTTTTGTCAAGTTGCAATTGCCAAAAATATAACTGGCTCTGAAAAAACAGATTTATCGACAAGCATTGTTATCGTCTCTCCCATTAATGGTACTCTTTTTACCACACCTGGCCAAGCCAGACTGATCCAACCTTTGTTTTTTAATGTGGCTTTTCATTATCTACGTTACAGAGCAATACAATAGGCTGTACAAAGAACAATAAAATTAGGCATTTGAAACATGCCAGCGTCATAAGAAAATATACATGTATTTGAAGACTGTTATAATAGATACTCCTTTGAATGAAAGCAGTAGCTGTGTTTAGTATTTAGAGTTCCACATCACAGGAAAAATATACATCATGAAACACCCTGTATACTCCAATGCACCCTTCTTTCTCTTGGATCTTTATGAACAAGAACTTGGTTTCTACGACAAGATACAAGATTACAGCTGTGAATCATTGAAAGATCAAGATATTCTGCTCAAAAGAGTTAACATTACATAAAGCAACAGTGCTCAAACATTCAATGCTTGAGCTAGACAAGCACCATGGAACATTACAACACAGCACTGATACCTTACAGTATATTCTGCAGCTTGCTCAATAATCTTAGGAGAAAGCAGATGTTTATGAAAACATTTTCAAATAGATCTAGAGCCATCTCTCCCTGGTCCTTGCCACTAATGCCTTTTGCGGAAACCTCTAGCAGTGAGGGGTGAGGAGAGACAAATGCATTTGCAGACTACAAGGCTTTGATCACAATGACTTTTAGAACTGACCAGAGTCAAGATCTAACTTAGGGAAACTTACATAAGGTGTTCTGACACCATACTTGCTCCAGAAAGTCACTTGACATTTGCGTTTGTGACCTGTGCGCTGGTCAAAAGACTGACACATGTCAAAAGCTGGGATATAAACATGAAGGGTCGCAGCTGTGTTTGTATGACTAACATTCTCCACACGATGAAGACCTATGCTGTCTGTCAGCAAAAAATAAGCAGAAGTGTCCCAATAATTAATTTGCATACCGGTACATCTACAAGAATAAAACTATTAATAATTGTTATTTTGATTATTACAGTCATAAACACTAATGTTAGTGCCTAGGCACATCTTTAATTTTCTGAGTCAAGAGAGGGGCACTAATCCAAAGGAGGCATTCATTTTGTAATCTGAGGAGTAGGGTTACAATAATAATCCTGTTTCCTCTGACAACCTGTCCTCTTAAGTTCAAGATATTGAGTTCCTTCTAAATTGAATAATGCATTCAGTAATTTTATCTCTCTTAGGGGAGGGTTGGGGGTGCATATTTGAAGGGGAGCTTATTAAAATTGTTAGCCTCGCCTTTTTGAAGGAGGGCACTAATTCGAGAATTTACGGTATAAAGTTTAGACATTTTTATCTTTTTTTGTTACAAGTGATATGATGTGTGAATGGGATTTAACATTTTTGTCAGCTTGCTGTTGTTTTATGCACAAATGACAATTTATCATACCATTAATGTATGCAACTTCATTTGTCTCCTGAAACCTTGTTGCAATTGGTTCCAGAGGTTTTTCCGGCTCAGATTCTGAAGGCCAAGCAAACTGAGTTTCCTTAAGTCTTCCATCAAGTACTTTTAGAAAGCAGTGAGCATCAGAATGATCATGAATGGAGCTGTACAAAAAAGGAAACATATTTTTGGGTGACTAAAACCTGTATGATGGTCCGTTAATTAATCCGATAAAAGTGGTTACCCTTCCATTTTGGAAAACTGTCCAATAATTTGGGTAGTTTCCTAAGACATTACTTTTGAAATGCAAGGGCTTAAAAAAAAAATTAATTCCAACATTTTCTTTGGACAAGCAGCCCTCACAGTTTGCTTGCCTAGGGCCATTGTTCGCTTGTCTTAGCTAATGATTTTAGTTAAAAGATGACTTGTTGCCTGGACAAAAAGATAAGGACACATGAGCTTGCAACAAAACCATGCATTAATTACTTCTTGCTTGTGGTTTAGTTTTCTCACCACTGATTGGTTTTTTCTTGCAACAAAATGACTTTCCAGAATTATTTCTGGTGCTCATGGTTTTCCCGGTTTGACTTTAATGCTGGTTACGTTACTGACTCCCTTGAGTGGACAGGACTCTTCAACAAAACAATATTACTTCCCAGTTCACTTGTGCACAAGAAAAATCATTAGTGATCAAGAGATTGTTGTGGTTTGGCCATAAACTTGGATCTAATGTCTAAACGATAAACTAATAAAAAGTGAAATACTTAAGCTTATAATATCTCCGTAAGCGCAAAGTTTCCGAGGCAAACTGTTCTAATTAGCGGGAACTTCGAATTCCGCGGTTGCGTCATTAATTTGTAGCAATTTGCATATTACATAATTATAGCTCAAATAAGTGTGTATCGCACAACTTCCTAAACAATTTGGTCACTCGGTTTTTGATATTTCTATCATTTTAACGAAGGCAAAGATTCTTGAAAAAAGATGAGCTTACATTTGGCAGGTAAATCGTAATTGGACTAACCTGCCTTGACCTTCTCCCCAGCACAACACGATCAAGTTAAATTTGCCATTTCCTTCGTCTACCAAGTTCCTTGTGTACCTGAAGAATTTTTTAATCACACCATCAAAACACTTTTGGATTATAGATTTCGATTAAGATTAAATAAACACACAAATGATCAACATAATGTCATCGCCCCACCTGTGAGGATCATAATTTGCGTACTTGGCCCAATCCGCGGGGTTTGAACGATACGATGATAAAAACGAAATAACCTCTTCAACATTCACATGGTCGTCCTCAAAAAGAACATGAAGACCTTTCACGACATCATCCAATGTTTCAGGAGATTTCAAACATTTCCGAACCTCCATAAGAAAGAACTTTTCTTGTTCAATGGCAAAAATCGTTAACCTACGCAATCACTGTAAACTCACCCGCGTAGCGTGGCGAAGGAAACCACGTGCGCGCGCACGTGAAGTGCGTGACGTCATAAGTGTACACACCCCCAACCATCCCCCAACCCCACCTCCAATTTGCGTAACGCAATGACTACGTTGCGTCAAGTTGTCGGTGAGTAGGTAAATAAATATCGCTAAAACTAGAACTACCTCAAGAAATACACATCTCTCCAAACTTTGCGAATCTCTCAAGTTACAGCTTTTTTTAGATAACCCGCGACCAATGTAAAAAAAGTAAAGGATTTTGGGTTTTTCGGCGACGTCAATCAAACCTCAAGGGCCAAGGCATACAACTTATTACAAAACATATTCTTGAGGGGGACATGGGGGTTTACGGTATTGCGGTATTGAGCTCTTTTTCAAGCGGTATTTCGGTAATTTTGAATTTAATGTGCGGTATTGCGGTATCATCCAGCCGTGCGGTATGCGGTTTTTCATCCTTCTGGCTAACGTTGTTCGGTAAAAAATTGAAGATCCTTGACGGTATTGCGGTATTTGGACAAGCAGCCCTCACAGTTTGCTTGCCTAGGGCCATTGTTCGCTTGTCTTAGCTAATGATTTTAGTTAAAAGATGACTTGTTGCCTGGACCCTTGCCCATTGGGGCAGTGAGCTTGAAAATATACCTACCCAGCAAGAAAATCTACTTGTCTGACAGAACCAGACAGAGCTTTTGTTGAGACCCCTACCAGTGTTTCAAACTGGTCGTGGCTGCTGAATAGAAGCACTGTAGACTCATTTATACACGGTTAGCATCAACCTAAGGTAATATATTCACAAATTCCAGTCAGAAGAAGATCTGCGTACAGCTGTGTCTATCATTTTAAACTCACATTAAGGCACCTCCTTGCTGGGAATTTGTGAATATTTTACTTTATGGTGAGGCTAACCCTGTATAAATGGATCTTAAGTGCTTCTATTCAGCAGCGGTGATGAAATTGAAACTGGACTATTAAAGACAAATGGAACAGTTTGTCTGAGCCAATGAAATGTGAGAGTAGAATGAATAGCAGAAACCAGCAATCAGTGCAAAGGCTCTGAGACAGCATGTAAGAAAACCATTCCAGCAATAGCCAAGGGAAAGCAGACCCTGTGAATGTTGTTTCATGACAGCAAATGCCATTGTCTTGTTATGGTCTTAAAGGATACCGGTAAATGTGAAATAGTAAATTCTTAATTGACCAAGCTTGTTCTGTCAAGGTGGCTGTAAATTCTTTATATTGCAGTGATTTTGTTACCTCTTCTGGGGTTTCAATAAGCGCCAACTGCCGACGAAACGAGTCGGCTACTTTACACATTAAGGTCGGCTACTTTTTTCTGGAAAGAAGAAGCAACTAGTTTGAATAACGTTGTAAACAAAAATATATCATAAAATCTGAATGAAAATGTAGTTATGATTTGTTTTCCGAAAGGCCCACTGGTTTGACGTTATGCTTTAGTCATGTGAATGCTATAATTCAGTCATTTTTTCACAAGTTTCTTTATAGGTTTACGCAAAATTTGTTTACGTGGAAAAGTACTTAATATTATTTAATTTCCATCATTTGTCCATTGCCTCTAGGAATTAATTTGACTGATAAATTGAAAGCTACTTTTTCTTTAATGAAAAACACGCTCTTTCGTCCTCAAATTTAGTCCCCAAAATACTGAAAATCGCGTTTTAGGGCTTTGGAATTTCAAAGTTTTTCTGAGGCAGAAGGCACCCAGACCCCCTCCCCCCCCCTAATAAACGGGGTCCAACAGCCCCTTTTTGATACAGTCGGTTACTCTATTCAAACCTGCTGCCTACTTCAATATTTATTGAAACCCCTGCCTCTTTGTCTTGTGTCTCTGATGCATAAAATCCCCAAAGATGCAAAATAATTTATTCATGACATGCGTCTCGTAGGACACAAAGATCAATCAATTGATCTGAATATCTGCATTTGTAGAAATATCCGACCTGTTTGTGTAAGTTCTGAGGCGGCTATTATGGATATTGTTTAACAATGAATATTTCTTTTAGTCTTTGTTGTGCTTTAAAATAGAAGGACTATATTTTAATTTGTTCAGTACACTGTAATACTGAGTTTTGAAGTCTGACTTCAGATTATAACTGTCTGGTTACATAAAGGCCCAAGTATTTTGATTTCAGGCACTTTTTTTTAACTCATTGGTTCTGGACTGGGACTCATGATTTATCAAAAGATGAGTCCCAGGTCTCACCATGTTTATTTTTAACAAATTTACTGATATTGGCTTCCCTCTATTTTTTGCAGTTTTAAGGAAGGACAAACACATTGGCCAATATCTATCAATCTTGACCACACACTTGGTCAATAGCGGATATTACCCATTCATACTTCAGCAAGTGCAGGTTAAGCACTCACTTTAGTCTCTAACCCAAGTAAAAGTGTTTCCATAACTTACAGTCAAACCGTCAAAAACCGTGAACCCATACATTAATTTCATTACCCTTGCATGTTTCGAATCCATCCACATTAACTATTTGTGAGAAAAAGTATGAAATTGTTGCATGCATAATAAATGTATGGGGTTAGATAGAAATCTTACCAAATATTTCAGAAAATAATGTTCATTGTGTTACGACAAAAGATAAGGACACATGAGCTTGCAACAAAACCATGCATTAATTACTTCTTGCTTGTGGTTTAGTTTTCTCACCACTGATTGGTTTTTTCTTGCAACAAAATGACTTTCCAGAATTATTTCTGGTGCTCATGGTTTTCCCGGTTTGACTTTAATGCTGGTTACGTTACTGACTCCCTTGAGTGGACAGGACTCTTCAACAAAACAATATTACTTCCCAGTTCACTTGTGCACAAGAAAAATCATTAGTGATCAAGAGATTGTTGTGGTTTGGCCATAAACTTGGATCTAATGTCTAAACGATAAACTAATAAAAAGTGAAATACTTAAGCTTATAATATCTCCGTAAGCGCAAAGTTTCCGAGGCAAACTGTTCTAATTAGCGGGAACTTCGAATTCCGCGGTTGCGTCATTAATTTGTAGCAATTTGCATATTACATAATTATAGCTCAAATAAGTGTGTATCGCACAACTTCCTAAACAATTTGGTCACTCGGTTTTTGATATTTCTATCATTTTAACGAAGGCAAAGATTCTTGAAAAAAGATGAGCTTACATTTGGCAGGTAAATCGTAATTGGACTAACCTGCCTTGACCTTCTCCCCAGCACAACACGATCAAGTTAAATTTGCCATTTCCTTCGTCTACCAAGTTCCTTGTGTACCTGAAGAATTTTTTAATCACACCATCAAAACACTTTTAGATTATAGACTTCGATTAAGACTTAATAAACACACAAATGATCAACATAATGTCATCGCCCCACCTGTGAGGATCATAATTTGCGTACTTCGCCCAATCCGCGGGGTTTGAACGATACGATGATAAAAACGAAATAACCTCTTCAACATTCACATGGTCGTCCTCAAAAAGAACATGAAGACCTTTCACGACATCATCCAATGTTTCAGGAGATTTCAAACATTTCCGAACCTCCATAAGAAAGAACTTTTCTTGTTCAATGGCAAAAATCGTTAACCTACGCAATCACTGTAAACTCACCCGCGTAGCGTGGCGAAGGAAACCACGTGCGCGCGCACGTGAAGTGCGTGACGTCATAAGTGTACACACCCCCAACCATCCCCCAACCCCACCTCCAATTTGCGTAACGCAATGACTACGTTGCGTCAAGTTGTCGGTGAGTAGGTAAATAAATATCGCTAAAACTAGAACTACCTCAAGAAATACACATCTCTCCAAACTTTGCGAATCTCTCAAGTTACAGCTTTTTTTAGATAACCCGCGACCAATGTAACAAAAGTAAAGGATTTTGGGTTTTTCGGCAACGTCAATCAAACCTCAAGGGCCAAGGCATACAACTTATTACAAAACATATTCTTGAGGGGGACATGGGGGTTTACGGTATTGCGGTATTGAGCTTTTTTTCAAGCGGTATTTCGGTAATTTTGAATTTAATGTGCGGTATTGCGGTATCATCCAGCCGTGCGGTATGCGGTTTTTCATCCTTCTGGCTAACGTTGTTCGGTAAAAAATTGAAGATCCTTGACGGTATTGCGGTACTGTTCATTTGGCCTCTCCTGTCTAATGTAGGTCAATTTTTGGAGGACTTTAGACTTAACCGTAAATGAATACACAATTTCTGACAGTTACTCTATGATGTGGTAGGACATCCAAACTGGCTTTTCGATAGCCTGCGTAGCATGGCGGTTTTGTCGAGCCGGCCGCACGAGCGGCGAAGCCGCGAGAAAAATAAAAACAGTTGCTCCCGCCCCAATCTCCTCGCGGTTTTTCTGCCCTCGCCCGCCTTTATTACTTAGCAACCAAAACCGCCATGCTACGCAGGCTAGCTTTTCGATCTTTGTACCGATCAATTCGAGATCTTCTCACGTCGCTAAGGCTGAGGTTGAATAGTGGTGTATACATGCTTGAGAAAAAAAAAAAACAACAAAAAAAAAAAAACACGCGAGATGGATACAACGTTAAGCAAGCGTCACCGATCATAAATGCGGTATCGGTATTTCGTCCATTTTCGACACGGTATTTCGGTATTTGCCAATTTTTCGTACGGCATTGCAATATTGGGTACCACCCAATGTCCCCCTCATTTTTCAACACCAACAATTTGTTGAAAGTTTAGCAAAACTTTCGGAACCCATACGGATCCGTTCATCAGTGATGACGTTTGCTTTTATTCGCAGCCTCCGGTCATTAGTCTTCGTCAACGCCTGGTAGGATTAAAAGGTGAGATCGCGGTTGAGGAGAAATGTGGAGTCATTTACAATATCAAATGCAAGGATTGTGATGCAGGCAGAGCTGACATCGGTGAAACAACAAGGAAACTGGGTACTTGGGCTAAATGAACGTCTGCTGAACACGCCAATGACGCAGGCCACTCTATCGACTGGACCAGTGTAAAGATTGTTGGCCAGGAAAACCACCGCAGCTTTCACACAAGATACGCGAGGCCATAAACATTCATAATCGGTGAATGGAAATGAACTGCGATCCGGGGCTATAACTAGCCTCCCACGTAGGCGTTTTTAGGGGAGCTCGTCTTTCATCCCTCCCCACAAACTGGGGATGAAAAACAAACAGTTTGTGGGGAGGGATGAAAAGCGAACTCCCCTAAAAACGTATGCTGATCATACTACGTGAAAATTAACTCTGCAAGACATCAACACGACACCGAAAGAACTCAAAAAACAGAGCGGGATTGTAGCCATAGACAGCGGTTTCGCTCTCTTTGGGGCTAGTCTGTATGGCGTAACAACACAGAAAACTCTGGTGAAAAATATGCGCGCACTCTGATTTAAGCCCTGACCTAGAGTTCTCAACACCCACAGAATCATGCCATACCAGGTGTCTTCTGGGGGGCAAGAGTCCAAGTGTCAAGTTGATGTCTCGCAGAGAAAATAAAAAATTGGCCAAAACCAACCTATGGAGCATGGACAAAACCATGCAAGAATTACGGCATATCGGATCTATAAAAGATCTACGGCCCCAGAATACATAAAGTACACAGGACTACAAAGGACCACAAACGAATATGCCGAAGAACGTAGGATCTATAAAGACCTGATCATATGATCAGCAAAAATGAAAAGTAGACGTATAAAATTCTGCAAGCAGAATACTGCAATGCTGATCAGGTCTTTATAGATCCTACGTTCTTCGACATATTCGTCTTGTTTCTTTCTTGCCATTTTATTCTTAACTATTTATTGCCATGCCAGCGGGAAGCTAAAACTACAACGACTTTATAAAGATAATGTGCCTTTAGTTGGCTTGACTATTATAGTAATACAACTAACACTCTTTGCACATAGCTTCGCCGGTTGCCGAGTTAATTTCACATTTTCGTCACGAACTTAAGCTGATTCTCTTGTTTTACACTGCGCATAACGAGATGGCCACCATGAGCTTCTGCAGGCTAGGAAATGTTCAACTTCCTGGTGGAGGCTTCCATATAGGGCCGGATGTTGTGCTGTACTAAGAGGGTCTCAATGGGGTGGTGGCTTTTACGGTTATCGGCTAAAATTTCGGCTCTTTTACGGCTATTGGTTAATTTTTTTCAGTTACGGCTAACAAAAAAGTTAAAAATTAACTTCTTTTGTTTCAAAAAGTTTAATATTAATTAACCTGTATTTTTTCTATCTTAAAATCGAAATAAAGGTCTTCGGATCATCTTGGGATGAAACAAACTATTCTTTGAAAAATTTTAACATTTGATAGATCATACTTTTTATAAAGCATTTCACTTCTAATATTATTTTACACATAGAAATGTCAATAGTCAAATTAAAAATAATCTTGTGAAAAAAGCAAAAGCGAACACGCAAACGCCCAACTCAAGGCCGGGGCGCGACATTCATTATAACAGAAATGGCCGTGTTCACACTAGAGACGTATTACTCGTGTGAGACGGGTTATCCGCTTGTTGATTCGTGTCAGATAGGTAATACGTCTTAATTTGAAACTGGAAATAGTTTTAAATTTGAATGAACAATCCACCTGACTTTACCTGTCAATTTCGACGGATAGTTTCAAGAAGGAAATATCCGTTCCAGATAGCCTGTTTACAGCCCCTCCCCCCCCCACCCCCGCCCCTCAGGAAAAATCGGAGAAGGGGTGTCTGTGGGGAGGGCGCGACTGTACACAGGCTAGTCTCAGACGGATAATCCATCTCTAGCTCTAGCGTGAAAACGGCCAATAACAATATTCCCGTGTCCAGTGTTTTTGAATGGTAGCGAAGGACTGTAGATCACTGTACGGAACGACTGTCTGCCGTTGCCTTGTCCGTAGGCCTCATTATTCCGCGCGGCTAATGTGTTTCGGGTCACGTGGTCCTAGCGAGTTTGCCACCGAAATGCCTTGACCGAGATTGCATGGGAAGACGCCGTACAGGGAATAGGCATGGCAATGTCTACCGTAGCGTCAGAGAAAAACAGGGAAAAGTTGTTTATCGGCAACATGTTTTACAAACAGTGACATCTCTTCGTGTTGTTTCACTAGTGTTTTGAGGGCACGACCTCCCTGAAAATCGCAATATTAATCCCCAGCAAGAAGCCACACTTTCGCTATGGAAAAAATTAGTTCCCCGAGAGAGTGGCGGAAATGGAGCCAAGGTCTTGGTCAACACCTAAAAGGCGCTTTACCTAACGTGCGTACGGAGCCACACTAGCCGGAAAATAAAAACGCAACCATAAGTGAATTTAGTACCTTCCTTAAAAGTAGCAAATCTAAGGAACAGTTGCCGTTTTGAAACTCACCCCACTCCTCCGTTCGCGGAGTGGAGTTGCACACTTTCTGCACGGGTTTAACGCAAGAACAAGTACGACCCTATTTTTTTATTTCATGATTTTAATCAAAACAATTCTTCCTTTCCTAAAAGAAAAAAATTGGCAAAAATTTATGATCAGTATTTTGGCAATTCCATGACCAGCGGAGAAGGGAATTCTATCGCACACTGTTAGGGCATGGAACTTCGATTTAATATAGATGGACCATGAGCCTTAACTTGCAAACAGTGCGGGTAGGATGTTGTAAGGTTTTTTCTTTTCTGTCCCATCGGACACCCAAANCCCAGCAAGAAGCCACACTTTCGCTATGGAAAAAATTAGTTCCCCGAGAGAGTGGCGGAAATGGAGCCAAGGTCTTGGTCAACACCTAAAAGGCGCTTTACCTAACGTGCGTACGGAGCCACACTAGCCGGAAAATAAAAACGCAACCATAAGTGAATTTAGTACCTTCCTTAAAAGTAGCAAATCTAAGGAACAGTTGCCGTTTTGAAACTCACCCCACTCCTCCGTTCGCGGAGTGGAGTTGCACACTTTCTGCACGGGTTTAACGCAAGAACAAGTACGACCCTATTTTTTTATTTCATGATTTTAATCAAAACAATTCTTCCTTTCCTAAAAGAAAAAAATTGGCAAAAATTTATGATCAGTATTTTGGCAATTCCATGACCAGCGGAGAAGGGAATTCTATCGCACACTGTTAGGGCATGGAACTTCGATTTAATATAGATGGACCATGAGCCTTAACTTGCAAACAGTGCGGGTAGGATGTTGTAAGGTTTTTTCTTTTCTGTCCCATCGGACACCCAAAATTCCTTCAAGTCTAAAGAAGCCTGTTCCAGGCACCAAGATAGTGGGGAAAACGGATCGATAAAAAACGCGAAAGTTCGAATAATAACTTAACTAACTAGCGTCCATTTTCTACCGCATCATCTACTGACTATCATTTTCATTCCCGCTTCTTCCCCATGCGAACAGAAACATACTTAAGCGCGTCTGTTTCCTGCTGTGGATTTCTACGATCCAGTTCCTAGGCATCCTGTTAAACGCAACGCGACAAGATGAATGCCACATAGCAAAACGGACTTGCTAACTGTAGAAGCAATTCCATTTCCCACGTCAGAACATTTCCTGTCAACTACTAAACCTAATTCTCCGGCCTCAGAAAATAAAATTAAATCTTGTTCAAAAGTAAGGCATCCAGCACCAGAGACGTGCCGTTTCCAGTTAACGGGACACTGAGGTTTTTCAGTTGTTTCCTACTGATAAATAATACGTTTGAACCAGTCAATATTGAGGCAGCCTCTTCAAATTAACCCACTGATTTCATACTTTCCCGTTTTAAACCGACAGTTGTCTCTTTATATATATGACTAGAATGGTTTCTTTTCTAGCTGCACCCGGGGCTGGGGTACTCCCTTATATAAGCTATATATTATGTGCCGCCCCATCAGGTAGGGTTTTGTTCCGTTTTGGTCTGAAAAGGGTATACACTTTGCCCATTTTGGTCTGAAATCGGGTATGGTTTTCGAAGGAACTACGGGGCCAGAGCGTATAAACGTATTTATCGTTTCAATTCCAGATGAGAAAGAAAGAGAAATATGTGAATTCGAAATGGGTTCCATGAATTTTTTTGTTTGCGCTCTAATCTAAGTAATGATGACATAATTTCTGCCTAAAGGCCAGGTCTGAAAACAGGTATGGGTTTTAGAGGTCTGGTCTGAAAACGGGTCTGGGAAAAAACATTTTTTGGTCTAAAATAGGGTATGGATTTGGAGAACCGGACAACACACCCCCACCAAGAATTCCCAGAAGTACCCCCCCCCCCCACCCCGCCCCGGGAGCTGCACCAAGTCGCATTCACTTTTAGGATCATAGCGCAAATTCTTATGACCGCTCTTACCGTCCGAACCAAAGAAAGCCGAGCCTGGGACCAGGCTCGGCATTGTGGAAAGAGGGAGGAAAAAAAAAACGGCGAGCGAATCGAAGCGAGCTGAGAGGTACCCCGTTTTTCCTTTTTCCCCACTGCGGAAATTGGTCCCAGGCTAGTAAAGAAAGAAGAGAAAAAGCATGTGCGGATAAATTCCAAATTACGGCCTGCAGTTATATTATGAAGAGAAGAAAAAACAATTCGCATTCAAATTCAAACATTTGCATTGTTGTATCTGCATTTTGAAATAAAACTTGCATTGAATTTAAAAAATAGCAAGAAAACGTACTTTGCGGGGGGGTCTCGGGTCTGTAAATTTCTGTTTGCTGCTTTTAACCAGCTGGGATTAGAAATTTCAACTTGGCACTATATCAGGAAACGACCAGCCTGGGAATGTAAATATTTCTAATTAGTAAAATCCAACTAGTGGTCTATTATCAATGCTGCGTTCTGATTGGTTGAGCTACTACTAGCACTAGGCTATATGTTATAGCCTACTAGTAGCGAAAAGCGCGCGCTTTTTGGCGGCAAAAAAGGATTAAAGTCTAGCTTTAACTAGCAAAAATTTTTTTATTCTCGATATTTTTGACCAACTAGTTGAATTTTACTAAAACAATTATTCCTCTTGCCCTCATGGCCTCTGAGTCAATAGCCCATTCGGCCTTAGGCCTCATGAGCCCATTCGGGCTACAAAGTTTGGTGATCTGCGAACCCGCGTTCCACCAGTGGATTACCATGTGGCTGAGCAGCCCGGCCTCCAGGCCCAGCTTAGTAACCACGTTTATTCCACGAGGTTTCGTTGTCTTCTCCGTTTTCTTGCTCAGTTGTACTAAACTCTGCTGGTGTAATTCAGTTTTTCGTCTTACTTAGCTTTGTACTTGTTACTCAATATGGCAACAACTGAGGAAATAGTCGCACAATACGAAGAGATGTTTTCTAAACGATTTACGAGCGAAGATGAGGAATACATGAAGACAGTGAACAAGCCTCAGGCTTCTCCTCCCTGCCTTACGGATTGGATAAACACTGGCTACAGAGACAGGTAATATGAGTCATGGAACAATTTTACAATGCCTTCTCACTTCGTTGCATATGCCTGAATGCGTTGTAGGTATCGAGAAGCAAAAATACATGTTGTAGTGACACTGGAAGTGGACATGAAACCCGGAATATCCCGAAAAAAACGTACAATGAGTGAAGTGCAAATTACAACCAGAAACCCTGGCTCTTATCTTAAAAATATTAATAATTCTCCTTCTGGTTGTTCGTTTATCTGTTTTCATTTGGTTTGTTTATATGTCTTATGGTGTGTTCCAGGTTTTCTCAGTTAATTTATTTCACTGTGTGTGAAAGAAATGTGCAGAAATGCTGTTTTTGCACACCTGACCTTGTACCCTAAAATCTTCTGCCATTTCCACTATCGGGCATATTACGAATTCACAATTTCCTGCTCTCCAGTTGGCTTGTTAAGCTCAATGGATAGAGTGTTGTGCCTGGTCATCACAAAGAGCAAGCCTGAAATTTTTCAGGTTCTTTTTCGAGCACTTAGGTTGTTCACTCTACTGCAATGGTCACTTTCATATCTTTATCCACAGTTCAAAATATTATTCGTTTTATATATTTTAATTCAAGTCATTTCCACCAATGGATATCTTATGAACTCGCAATGGCCTGCTCTTCAGTTAGCTTGATAGGTTCAATGGATAGGGTATTGCATCCAGTCATTGCAAAGGTCAGGGTTTGATTTCTGGTCAAGCCTTAATTTTCTCAGGTTCTTTTTCAACTGCTTACAGTGTTCCAGTTAATTCTTTTAGGCAGGGGGTCATGTAGACCATCTGAGGGGTTCATCAAGACCATGTGCTAATCTTTTAGTTATATTTAACTTTAACACTTATATGTCGTCTGTCAGGTCAGGAAGCCTTCTTTGTCAGGTCATTTACCCGAGACTAGTCTCTTATCTGGAACACTATGCTTAGGTTGTTCATTCTGTTAGGAAGATCATGATTACTTTCTTATCTTTATCCAGAGTTCAAAATAATTATTCATTTCTTGTATTTCAATTCATATCCATTTACTCTGGGATTGCCTTCCCCTTCCCCCTGAAAGTATGACCAGTCAGTAGAGTGCTAGACTACAGAGCAGTAGCAGGCCAGACCAGCACTCAGGGTCTTAAAATAACTTAGATTTGAAGATCAAATAGCTGGACCTTCACATACTTCAGATGACTATATTGAAAAGGGGGTCTCTTCCCTGACAGGAGATATAAAAATAGTATGATCTTAGATACATTTCAGTACTTCTGTGTTAAGGACTTTGACATGTAGATAAATAATGTCTTTTTAATCTTTATTATCTGGTTTTTTGTTTATTTAAGTCTTACTTTCACTTGTTAGAAAAGTATTGGAATTTTGATTTTACTTCAAACAAAGGTCAATCTTTTTTGTATTATAAGTAAAGTTTCCCTTTGCATATTTTTTCTGTCATGATTCAGTCGCCATGACAGCAGAGGGGATAGCAGGGGCTATGAAAGATCAAGACATGACAGTGGGCGAGACTATGGCAGGCGATATGGGGACCATGGAGACAGACATGATGACAGATCTCGGCATAGAGATGATAGGTATTAACATTATTATGTAACAGTTAATTTAATTGCCTCCTGAAATTCACATTTCCAGATACAGTACATGTATTGTTGGTGTTACTTAAAGTCAAGCCAAAGCTTTTATTATTTTGATTATTTCTTGTTTTCCATACCATCTGATCAAACTTGCCAAACATGCAGAAGTAAATTTTTATTATAATAATTTTAGATATGATGATTGTTACCACTTTACCAGTTATTTTCAAAGTTAGGAGGCTGATAATAATGAAATAAATATTGTTATTTTGGTCAAACATTCCATAAGTGACCAGTACGCAAATGCGAAGAGTTAGTGGTCACTTAGGCGAGGTGGTCACTTATACAGTGTTCTCCTTATCAAGCGGTAAGCGGTAAAATTTACCGTCGAAACAACACTTCTTACCGCCTGGAAACGCTTGAAGGTTTACTAACATAGAATAAGTTGTGTTAAAAAATATGCAAGTTGTGATCGGATCCGATTAAGGTAGTGAATGAATATATGGAAGTGTACTAAAGTATACACAGCTTCTCTTTTTATGGGCCAAGCATTTTGGAAAGAGAGCATTGAAGACATTATTGGAATCAAACGTTTTAAATTGTTGTCTAAAGATAACGACTGCTGATTTGCGTAAAATAGGTCTTAAAATTAGGGAATTGCGTTTCAAAGAACTTAGCTCCTAAATTGCACAGTGAGTCCCTCACTCCCCTACTCCCCTCCCCCCAGGAAAGTGTGCCTCTGGCACATATTTTTTGCCTTACCGGCCATGAATGATCCCTTACCTGCTGAGCTAAAATTTAAGGAGAACACTGCTTATAAGAGTTGCCTTGCAAGCGGTGTTTTAGGAAGAGAAGCCCGACCAACTACTTTTTTGGAGAGAATGTATTGCATGAAATTTTTAGGTTATAGTTAATAATAAATTATTCCATGAGTGTGCATGGGATATGAGATGTTAGATAGCCAACAAGGCATGTGGTGCCGAGGTGGCTATAATTGTCTTGTATCCATCAACTGCCAGTGGAATAATTTTTGTATTGAAATTGCCCACAAAATATCAGGGTCCAAAATTAACTTTTTGCTATCGGCACCAACTGGTGAGCAAGTACAAATTTCTGGTCACCAGAGGGCAAAATGCATTATCACTTACGGGAGGTGGTCGTTTATGAGAGGTGGTCACAGTTAGAAGTTCAACTGTATTAGTATTTCAGTATAAATGCACCAAACAAACAAAAGTCATTTATGATTTCCTTTGTTATTTGGTCCAGATATGGTGGACGCTATCGAGATGATCGTCACAGAGGATATGAAGATCGTAACAAACCTGCTACAGAATACGGCTCTCGAGGATATTATGAGTTCTTCTACTGATGACTTTTGTATTTATGTGCCGTAACTTTGCAGAAACGTTTTTTTACTTTGTAAATTAAATACTAATAAGCAGTGCATGAACAGCTTTCACAAATGCTGCAGAATAAACCCTTCCACAGTTTGACTGGAACCAGGTAGTAAAATCCATCAACACAGCTGGAAAAATGCCTTAAAATATCAGCAAAGTTGCCAAGTTTGAAAGTTATTTGTTGAAAACCACCAAGGATATAGCTCTATGTTACAGACATTTGTAAAGTGGGGGCCAATTACAGACGTCTTTAAAATTTACAATGTAGTGACTGTGGTACAATATCCTCACTCTCTGTGGACGTATCACCTTCAAGCTTGGTAAGTTTCCCAACTTTAAGGTGCTCTTCCCAGCAATATCAATGGATATTTGCTTACTGGCCTTTAACAAAAGTCAAGTGGAAACAAAAAACGGTTGAAGGGTCTTTTAATGAAAGCGTGCATATGTAGCATCATCCAAGGATGGCCTTTTTGTGTTCATGTACCTAAAAGCAGCAAAATTATTGAAACTGTCATTTGTTTGTTTGCTTAGAAATAGTTTTCTTCTTCAGATAATTGTCATTACGTTGTATAAGTGGGATTTCAATGAGGTACTGCATACATGTTGCAGATAATAGTCTCCTTTCATTTTCGTTACCATTTTTATTTTACAAAAACCTGTCCTGTTGTCCCTGCAACTTGTTGCATGAAATACAGTTAAAACTGCAAGTAAGAGCCTTGTTTTTTAGAGCCTATGGGGTTTTCCAGCGCCGTAGCTAGTATGAGGCCAACCGAGGCACTCGCCTTGGTAAAATTTTGACGAATTTCGCCGATCATTTTTATTTTACATAAGCGATCATCGGATATTTTTAACGCATCATGATATTACAAAGAATTCAGCAATTCAGTCAATATACTATGAAAAAATTACCATATCATCGATCTCAAGGGGCTACGTACGTTAACTCAANCAAATCGCATTTCCGAGAGACTAAAGTTCAAAATTTCTCGGGGGGGGTGGGGGGGGGGCATGCCCCCGAACCCCCCTAGCAACTCCCGCCTGCCTCGGTTGGCCGTTTGGTCTGGCTACGGCACTGTTTTCATGTAAAATTCTAGTAGTAGGTGAAAGGTGCAGCCTCACCAAAGATTATTTTTGAAAGAAGCTCCATGCCTAGGCTATAGTCATAGGCTACCGAACGGTAGCAGAATTCTCTGATCTCTGATGCCTAATGAACATCCTAGACCTGATAGGCGAAAGTTGCCAGTTAGATCACTTATATACAAGAACCTTTTGAGCGTTAAATTTTTGAACAGGTTCCTGTCTTCTAAGATAAAAACATATATGACATTAAAGAAGGACTTCAAAATTCATGCAATCGATGCTTCAATTATTTTTATATTCATTTTCACATAGATACTTACTTGGTTTGCAGATTTTATATAAGGATAAGGCTGAATACCACTTAATTCTGTTAGCTACAATGTAACTTTTTTCTTCAGAAAATAAGAATCTTTGAAGAACCTATAAAGCTTAACCTTCTGCCAGTTACCAGTTGTTAACAGGGCTGTTATTAACCCTTTAACCCCTAACATCAAAATTCAAATTCTCATGTGTTATCCGTTCACGCTTCCAATAGAAGTAGTGGGGAGAATTTGTTGAAGTCTCAGTTATAGTCATTCTGTGTGATCATGTCCTTAACTCTCACGACCACTCTGTTTTATAAAGCAGTGATATTACAAGGAGAAATTTGATGCTGATCACTCTTAGGGCGTGCCTGGGATGTCCTCTGGCTACCATGAATGTGAGGCCCGGCTACTTACATAGAAAAATAAAAGAAATAAAAGTACCAAAGGAAATCCCTAGCTGCATGCTTGATTCCCCATCTTCTTGTTAAAGTATTTACCCAGCAACTTGAAATCTTAGTTACAGCCCTGTATGTTAGAACCTGTTTTGGTTGGCTTGGGAAACTGCAGGTTCTTACTCGCGGTTGTTTGCTTTATTAATGATTTAAATTGTTTAGCACGAAGCAGTAACAAAGTCACTAAGGGCTCTTTCAATTTATCAGAACTGACCAGCCAGATCATTCCCGTTGAAAAATGTAAATTTCAAAACTATCCAGCCAGATCAGTCAGGTCCTAAATAGTAAACGTTTCCACGAAGGAGATGTTTTTCTAGTAAAAACTCTTGGAACAAGCCTATGTAATTACAAACTGACCGGTCTGGCCGGGGTCCGGGCAGCCAGTTCTGCCCGAAGATTTTCAGTGTGTCCTTTTCAGTGCATACGATGGGGAATGTCCTTCAAACGTTTTTACGCTAGAGGGCTCATTTTGGGCCTAATTGTACTGTACTATCTTCATCTCTTTAATTGAGAAACAGTGTCCAGATGTACGTAGCACCTCATTCGCTCACTTTCTCTGTATTCCAGTTTTGGATCACTGACAAACAATTCAACGCATTGTGAATGAAGGTGCCCTCGCATTCTCATGACAGTTGCGAACAAGTTGAATTACTTATGTCATGTCTGGTATTCTCAGATATCTACAGCCTCTTACTCCTTTTAATGGATCACTGGAAGGTCCCTGCTCAACTTTTCTCTCACTCTTTAGCGATGGGTCTAACACCTCTAACTCCGGTGCCTGAAATGTGCCGTGAAATTGACGTCTTTTAAACTTCATTTTCAATCCAATTAATCGCGCTACCACAGCCCAGCTGACCTGACAGCCTGCTCCAGTTCCCTCTGTTGCCATTTTCACCGTTGTATCAACACTCTGTAACTTTTGGCCTTTGTTGGACCTTTGTTTATTGTTTTCGTCTTTTTCTTGATCGCTGCAGTCGTCCGAAAACTTCAAACTCTGTAATCCTGTCGCCACGTGACGTACCCCGTCGTGTTTAGGTGAATTTATCTTCAGTCTTTCCAGCGATCCATGGTCAACAACAACTCCTGGGATTTTCTTTGTCACTGAGCTGCTTATTGCTGTTTTCTCTCCATGGTGATAATTGCCGTTTCGTCCTTTTTGATTTACAATCATTCTAGCTTGATGACGATTACCTCCTTGTATAGTTAAAGGTTTTCTCTGCGTTACTGATGAGTTTGAGCTGATCCCGCTTCGCCAGGAAGAAACAAACTCTGAACCAATGTGTGTTTTTTGACGGTATAATGGCAACACGTTCATAAATTCATTGCCTGTTGCAAGCAGTCCTTTTTTAAGAGCAATCTCTCTTCCTTTTCTCGTTACCTCAGGTAGCTTGTCATCCATTCTTGCTCGAGCGCAAGAAGGTCTCAATACATTCAGCTTTGTTTCTTGTCTAGAAAGAAATTCAACTTTCTTAAAAGACAGGAAAGCTCTCTCTTTCTTTTTCTGCCTCTGGATAACATGGCGATATTTCTTAAGCTGATTTTGTTGCTGGTTTTTTAGTGCTTCGGTTTGTCTTTCTTGTTCCGTGGCTAAAGCATACACGAACGTTACGTTTTCCATTAGACTTACAAGACTCTGGTCTTACATATGAGCTCCGAATAGAATGAAGGCGGTAAATTTGTGGACATTAGAATTCTAGTTTGAAAACCTGATGGTTCTCTATGGTTTTCTGTGATAATTGAGGTCGTTAACACCTCGTAATTAACTTTTCTCGCTACTAATGAGAACGTTAACGCGATTTTTGTAAGTTTAACATAGTGTAGAAATCATCTATGAATCGGAATATGTTTTCTTCAAGAGACTGATTTTTGTATCTGAAACAAGTGCAAAGAATCTGACGGTCTTGTGCAGGTACTCTTATTTTGGAATAACACTGCATGAGTAAATTATGAGCTGTTTCCCTTTTTGGTGTTTCAGTAGTTTTACATTAAAGCTATAATTTTAATTATTAAACACTACTGGCCTTATGGTTCGGGTGGGCGGCGCTTGACGCTGTTTCTACAAATTGGATGACGCCTTTTTGAATGAGTCCGGGGTCTCTTTGACCTAACATACGTACGGTCCAGTAAAATTTTTTTGCGTAGATTTGCTTTCGCTATTCAGAACATGACTCGCGCGAAAGTGTTAAATGAGAACGAACTTTTCTGGCGATGAGTAGAAGATTTGAGATTGTAAGCTAAATATCCTTCAAGGAATTGTCTTTTTTGTTGTTAGTTGTTTTTTTTTTTTCAGGATCACTAATTAAAAGGTTGAGTCAAATGAATGATAAATACGAATTTTTTCATCTTATTTTTTTTCTTAAGTTTTGTTTTATTTTAATTAATATGTTTATTTAAAATTTTTAAAAAAATTCCACTTAAATTAACTCGAAAAAAAGTTACCGAAAGGCCCAGAAAACGCTGCAAATCGCATTTCCGAGAGACTAAAGTTCAAAATTTCTCGGGGGGGGTGGGGGGGGGGCATGCCCCCGAACCCCCCTAGCAACTCCCGCCTGCCTCGGTTGGCCGTTTGGTCTGGCTACGGCACTGTTTTCATGTAAAATTCTAGTAGTAGGTGAAAGGTGCAGCCTCACCAAAGATTATTTTTGAAAGAAGCTCCATGCCTAGGCTATAGTCATAGGCTACCGAACGGTAGCAGAATTCTCTGATCTCTGATGCCTAATGAACATCCTAGACCTGATAGGCGAAAGTTGCCAGTTAGATCACTTATATACAAGAACCTTTTGAGCGTTAAATTTTTGAACAGGTTCCTGTCTTCTAAGATAAAAACATATATGACATTAAAGAAGGACTTCAAAATTCATGCAATCGATGCTTCAATTATTTTTATATTCATTTTCACATAGATACTTACTTGGTTTGCAGATTTTATATAAGGATAAGGCTGAATACCACTTAATTCTGTTAGCTACAATGTAACTTTTTTCTTCAGAAAATAAGAATCTTTGAAGAACCTATAAAGCTTAACCTTCTGCCAGTTACCAGTTGTTAACAGGGCTGTTATTAACCCTTTAACCCCTAACATCAAAATTCAAATTCTCATGTGTTATCCGTTCACGCTTCCAATAGAAGTAGTGGGGAGAATTTGTTGAAGTCTCAGTTATAGTCATTCTGTGTGATCATGTCCTTAACTCTCACGACCACTCTGTTTTATAAAGCAGTGATATTACAAGGAGAAATTTGATGCTGATCACTCTTAGGGCGTGCCTGGGATGTCCTCTGGCTACCATGAATGTGAGGCCCGGCTACTTACATAGAAAAATAAAAGAAATAAAAGTACCAAAGGAAATCCCTAGCTGCATGCTTGATTCCCCATCTTCTTGTTAAAGTATTTACCCAGCAACTTGAAATCTTAGTTACAGCCCTGTATGTTAGAACCTGTTTTGGTTGGCTTGGGAAACTGCAGGTTCTTACTCGCGGTTGTTTGCTTTATTAATGATTTAAATTGTTTAGCACGAAGCAGTAACAAAGTCACTAAGGGCTCTTTCAATTTATCAGAACTGACCAGCCAGATCATTCCCGTTGAAAAATGTAAATTTCAAAACTATCCAGCCAGATCAGTCAGGTCCTAAATAGTAAACGTTTCCACGAAGGAGATGTTTTTCTAGTAAAAACTCTTGGAACAAGCCTATGTAATTACAAACT
>CALNXI010002964.1:0-10000 GCA_942486025.1 Porites evermanni
AACTACTTATGCGAGTTATCGTTTTACGTAGAGGTAAGTAACTTGCACATCACAGCTACATTTAACATTCTCATAAAATCCGACAGAACGAAAACTCCCCTTTCACGTTTGTCTTTTTCAGATCTACCTCAATTTCCACATGGCCTACAGGAACAACATTGGTGAAGTTATTTCTGATGGAAAAACATTATTGACTAATTACGTAAAAGGAAAGTTTTTTCTCGATGTTTTGGCTTCTTTTCCTATTGATCTTTTCGCCCTGGCTGCACCTTCGAACAAGCGGCTACTGGTGTTGTCATACCTACGGCTGCTTCATTTGCTTCGCCTCGTACGAATGCAACAGTTTTTCTCAGAACTGGCCCAGAGGTTAAACATCGAGTAAGTATCGTCTTCCAAGTACTGGGTAAACATGCTTTTTCTTCTTAGTCTGTTGTTTTAATTTTTCTGAATTTAATAAATGAAGAAGGTTAGAGATCGGGGACAATTAAAGTGATACCAAGAGTCATTATGGCTCTTGGTAATACCTAGTCCTTCACGTCCACAAACACCTTTCCATAGAGCGAGCGTAGGGTGTTTATATGAAAGGGAAAGTTGACTCTTTGCCCTTAACCTTTGCCCGAGCCAACAGCCCTCGCGCATGCTTTGATTGTCTCGTCTTGATAGAGTTGACCTTGCTGAGCGAGCCAAGTTGTTTATATGGAGAAAAATTGGCCCTGTTCAGAGGGTGACCCACCAATCGCTAACGTGTGACCCGGCCAGTCGGGTCACCCTTCTAGCCAGGCCAACTCTCTGTTTCTAGTGTAAACAGTTCGCCACATTTTGTAAGGGAATGTATGGAAAGTTGGCTCACCCAGGGTAGCTCGGGTAGGAACAGGTATGTTCCCTGTACCCTGGAAAACTTTTCTCCATATTAACGGTGCTTTAGGAAAAATTTAAGTGGAATCGAGTTTAGGTTAACTTCAAACACCAGTCTCAAGCTGATGAATTTCTCAAAATTTTTACAAAAAGCGAACTAAAGGTAAAGATAATACTTTGACATCTGGTACAGATTGATTCTTGTTTCTTATTCGTAAACGTGATTCTAAATATGTGTTATTTTACGACCGCTGCACGAACGGCAGTCATTAATTGATGTTTTTTTCCTTTCGTTTTTAGCGTGTTTAAAATGCGTATGAGCAAATTTTTCTTCCAGCTAGTGATAGTGATTCATGTATTTGCTTGCGCATGGTATTGTTTAGCCTGCCCGCTAAATGAGTGCTATCCAGAAGAAAATTGGGTCAAACATCAAGGTAATTCATTTCACCAGTTACAGAATAAACTAGATTCAAGCACGTGACGACTGTTAAATTTCAGTTTTATACTATGCCGCAAGAATTGTCTGATTTTCCTTTTAATAATAATAATAATAATAATAATAATAATAATAATAATAATAATCAACTTTATTTAACAAGGGTAACACGGGACAGTACTTCAACTGAATAACTAGTGGCCGTCTTGAGGTAGTATTGCGCGCGCGGCTGACTTACAGCAGTTTTGGACCGAATGAAGATTGCGGATATACCTGACACACCGTGGTACTGTTGAAGTTGTTTCCGAGCACGATGAACCGATTGTGTTCGACACGATGGGGGAAGGAAGATTCTTTGGTGAGATTAGCGTGGTCTTCAGCTGTCCAAGAACAGCTTCTATCAGGTAAAATGGTTCGCCATATATAAAAAAAACCCTTTACCTTTACGTGATAGTGAATTCACTTCGAGCGTAGTTGTAAAACTGTGTCGCAACAGCTCTAAAAAAATCTACAGCATGAAACGCCCGGGTGTATGCTAAATTCGCACCTTCGAGGAACTCGGGCAATCACGTGCACAAGATTCCCCGTTGAGCTATCCCGGGGAAGTATATCCCGGGGAGGTACGAAGAAGTACTCAAGTGACAAAATCAAATGTAACAGCTGACTGAAAAGTCCTTCGCGAAAAGCTTTATGTGTGGTGGGTCCCAAGGTGGAGACGATGTCAGCAAGGTACCTACAATCCTGGACAAAAGTCCTTGGGACAGCAAGAGCATAACAGCAATTCTGTGCGTATCACAAGTAATATTAAAAAAAAAAACAGTGCTATCGATCATTTTAAAAATCCATAACCCCTCCCTCTTCCCCACCCAGTACAATGTTGAAAGATAAAAAAAAAAAATGCCTAGACGGTTTCAACACTGTCCGTGGGGTGGGGGGGGGGGATGGGGCCGTGCAGAGTTAGTAGCGCACGGATATTAATATTGCCTAATTTCATGCCGCGCGGGAGCCTGGCACTACCGGATTTTCCCGGACTTTTTAAATTCTGGATTAAAAATGGCTTCCAAAATAGAAGGTAAAGCAAAGGTCATTGCGTGCAGTTAAAACGATATTAAGGGCCAGATTACTCCAGAAAGTTAATATTCTAAAGCTAAGAACAGTTGTTTTACTGCTATAAAGAACCTGCATTAAAAATTTCGAGAAAAGAAAGATCTAATCGGAGACTTTCGCTACTTGGAAGTATTGGAAGGATTCCCGAATTGTTCGACAAAAAATTTCAACAAAGAACCGTCGAGTTTAGCTCTTTTTACGGCGCTGGATCCGACCGAATATTGGGGAATGATAAGGGGGTGGGTGTACCTGTTTTTACAGACCGTAAAATAAAAACTACCAAAAAGCGAAACACACCAGAGTGACCCTGAGTGAAAGGGCAACATTTTATATTAGGTCGGCAAGGCTTACATTAGATTTTCTCCCCGTCGCTGCGTACGGTCTCAGTAGAAATCCTAAAGATCAGACCGGAAACAATTCTCACTGAACATGGATAAAAGCAAGTATACTTCAGTCTCACTTGAGAGGCATTTCTCGTCCGGTAACACTGCAGTTCCTGTAATTTGGGCAATCAGCTTTTAATCACAATCAAGAATGTCACGTACATCCATTTTTCGTAAAATCCAGCTAGTGGTCTATTATCAATGCTGCGTTCTGATTGGTTGAGCTACTACTAGGCTATATGTTATAGCCCACTAGTAGCGCAAAGCGCCAGGTTTTGGCGGCAAAAAAGGAGTAAAGTCTGTCTTTAACTAGCTAAAATTTTATTATTCTCGATATTTTTGACCAGCTAGTTGGACTTTACTAAAACAATTATTCCTCTCTGACTCAGAGCCCATCAGGACTCAAGGAATAATTGTTAAATAGCTTAGGTGGACTGTTAGACGCATAATGATTTTTTTTGGCCAAAATCGACCTGTTTCTTTCTTTCTCTTTCAGGGCGCAAACAAATTGTGATGTGTTTGTGTTGACCAAAAAGGACTTGGACGAGGTACTTACGCATTATCCACAAATTCGAAAGAAAATCCTTGAAACAGCTGAGGAAAGGCAGCGGATGGTGGCAGAACGTGCTAAGGCCTTTGCTAAACCTGGGCGCTTATTAAATTTTTGGACCTTGAGAGTGGGCGCTTATTCGAGGTGGGCGCTTATTCGAGGCTGGGCGCTTATTAAATTTTCACCATTTTCAGAAAGTGAAGTATGTTTATTTTGGAACAAAACAATAAATGGTAATGACAAAACGGGAAGAAGTAACAAAGCAAGGTTTCTGTAAAATACTCTGAAGAAAACTCCGTCCTCTGGGAAGTCTCTTATTAGAAATTATTCTCTCAAGTGGGTGGGGTGGGGGTGAACGCTTATTTGAGTTTGATTGAGAAGGAGAGGGGGTGGGCGCTTATTAACTTTTTCTACCTTTAGGATGGGCGCTTATTCGAGGTTGGGTCCTTATTCGAATAAATACGGTAATACACCTCATCATAATGGTTTTAATGACAATACATATCAAAATGGTTACTGACCAAGCGCGAAGTCAAGACGGCTCCATACTGGCCAAGTTCTTTTTTGCGTGTTTATGGACCGACACGAAGTGGAAGTCCATGTTGACCGAATAAGCTTGGCCAATAAAAGATTTATAAAGGAAAATTTTTCTTGCGGGACTAACGGGGGAAATCCCGAGCGGGCAAAATTGGCGGATCTTACCCGCTCGGGTAGCCAATCAGAGAACAGGATTCGCTTTATCTTGCCCGCTTGCGGGTTCGGCCATATGATAAGCGCGATTGTTCTACAAGTTGCGCGGAAAGGTTCGTAAGGTAAGATAAAGCGCATACGAACCATAAAGCCAACATGGCCAGATATCCCGAGGGCCGCATTTCCCGATATTTAATGGACTCGGAAAGCTGTTGACGTTTACATTCAAGATAGAGTTTCAACTTTTTTTTTGCAGATAAAATGATAAAAAAAATCAGTCAACAAAACAAAATTCACTGGTTTGCCAGCTTTTATCCCTTAGATTTTGATTTGAATGATTCTTTGCAATTCGGGCCTGAAAAATACCGAGACTTTATTCCGAAGCAGATCAGAGGAAAGGATTCCCTCCCCCCCTCTCCTGAGAGAATGGGATGTCAGTCCATCGCAGGTTTACCTACGAATGGTACACAATTAAGAGAAAAAGAGGAGCAAAGCTCCCTGTATAGGCCGAAAACAAATGGACACTTAGGCTTCCAAAGTTAACCGTGTTAAGCACTAGGCCACCATGCCTCCAGAAAAGCTCGATCGTGCGCTAATAAAAAGGTGTAATTTATGTCTGTTGAACCATCCAAAATGAGGAATTTATTCTTCGTTTCATCTTGATTTTTTATTAGAGAGCGCGCTGTTCTAAGTTATCTCTTATATACAAACAACCGTTCTCCCCTTCTGAGGTCATGGTTTGGTGGATTTAGGGTTGGAACTGCTCTTTAATTTTAAATTTTATCAAACTTAAATACGTATTCTAGCCAAGTCAAACTAACTTCCTGTTCTGCAGATGTACTTCATTCACCGTGGTACTGTTGAAGTTGTTTCCGAGCACGATGAACCGATTGTGTTCGACACGATGGGGGAAGGAAGATTCTTTGGTGAGATTAGCGTGGTCTTCAGCTGTCCAAGAACAGCTTCTATCAGGTAAAATGGTTCGCCATATATAAAAAAAACCCTTTACCTTTACGTGATAGTGAATTCACTTCGAGCGTAGTTGTAAAACTGTGTCGCAACAGCTCTAAAAAAATCTACAGCATGAAACGCCCGGGTGTATGCTAAATTCGCACCTTCGAGGAACTCGGGCAATCACGTGCACAAGATTCCCCGTTGAGCTATCCCGGGGAAGTATATCCCGGGGAGGTACGAAGAAGTACTCAAGTGACAAAATCAAATGTAACAGCTGACTGAAAAGTCCTTCGCGAAAAGCTTTATGTGTGGTGGGTCCCAAGGTGGAGACGATGTCAGCAAGGTACCTACAATCCTGGACAAAAGTCCTTGGGACAGCAAGAGCATAACAGCAATTCTGTGCGTATCACAAGTAATATTAAAAAAAAAAACAGTGCTATCGATCATTTTAAAAATCCATAACCCCTCCCTCTTCCCCACCCAGTACAATGTTGAAAGATAAAAAAAAAAAATGCCTAGACGGTTTCAACACTGTCCGNCTCTTCCCCACCCAGTACAATGTTGAAAGATAAAAAAAAAAAATGCCTAGACGGTTTCAACACTGTCCGTGGGGTGGGGGGTGGGGATGGGGCCGTGCAGAGTTAGTAGCGCACGGATATTAATATTGCCTAATTTCATGCCGCGCGGGAGCCTGGCACTACCGGATTTTCCCGGACTTTTTAAATTCTGGATTAAAAATGGCTTCCAAAATAGAAGGTAAAGCAAAGGTCATTGCGTGCAGTTAAAACGATATTAAGGGCCAGATTACTCCAGAAAGTTAATATTCTAAAGCTAAGAACAGTTGTTTTACTGCTATAAAGAACCTGCATTAAAAATTTCGAGAAAAGAAAGATCTAATCGGAGACTTTCGCTACTTGGAAGTATTGGAAGGATTCCCGAATTGTTCGACAAAAAATTTCAACAAAGAACCGTCGAGTTTAGCTCTTTTTACGGCGCTGGATCCGACCGAATATTGGGGAATGATAAGGGGGTGGGTGTACCTGTTTTTACAGACCGTAAAATAAAAACTACCAAAAAGCGAAACACACCAGAGTGACCCTGAGTGAAAGGGCAACATTTTATATTAGGTCGGCAAGGCTTACATTAGATTTTCTCCCCGTCGCTGCGTACGGTCTCAGTAGAAATCCTAAAGATCAGACCGGAAACAATTCTCACTGAACATGGATAAAAGCAAGTATACTTCAGTCTCACTTGAGAGGCATTTCTCGTCCGGTAACACTGCAGTTCCTGTAATTTGGGCAATCAGCTTTTAATCACAATCAAGAATGTCACGTACATCCATTTATCGTAAAATCCAGCTAGTGGTCTATTATCAATGCTGCGTTCTGATTGGTTGAGCTACTACTAGGCTATATGTTATAGCCCACTAGTAGCGCAAAGCGCCAGGTTTTGGCGGCAAAAAAGGAGTAAAGTCTGTCTTTAACTAGCTAAAATTTTATTATTCTCGATATTTTTGACCAGCTAGTTGGACTTTACTAAAACAATTATTCCTCTCTGACTCAGAGCCCATCAGGACTCAAGGAATAATTGTTAAATAGCTTAGGTGGACTGTTAGACGCATAATGATTTTTTTTGGCCAAAATGGACCTGTTTCTTTCTTTCTCTTTCAGGGCGCAAACAAATTGTGATGTGTTTGTGTTGACCAAAAAGGACTTGGACGAGGTACTTACGCATTATCCACAAATTCGAAAGAAAATCCTTGAAACAGCTGAGGAAAGGCAGCGGATGGTGGCAGAACGTGCTAAGGCCTTTGCTAAGAAAAAAGAAGAGGACAAAAAAAGAGAAGAAGAAAACAAGCTCAAGGTTTTTTATTATCATTTTTATTTTTGCATGACCTACAGATGGATTAATTAACAGTTAATGATGTCTTAACTCAAATTAAAAGAGGCAGCCTGGTAAAGCATCTGGATCATGATTATACTTAAGACGCGTTGCCTATTCTTGCCACTAAGATTTTGTTGCATCGTGTTAAAGACCCCGAAACTTGTTATTTTTTGTTTAGGAAAAAGAAGAAGGTACCGATCAAGAAACTCTCGTTATTGAAGAACCCGCTGAGCCTACACCAACGTTTCAACAACGCCTGCTTACCAGCGTTAAAGCATTTAAAGCCCGTTTGGCAGACCTGTTTATCCACTTTGTTATTTTGCCTGATAGCAAGCTAAGGCTCATCAAGTACATCAACTGCCTGTTTGTGTTTGCTACGACCCTCACTATAACATACATGGTAAGTAAAACACGTGGTATTCAAGCTGACTCGTCTCCTGTCAACAAGTCGTCTCTTAGTATCCTATCAGGGAGTTTAAGCATCAACGACGGAGACGGCTACGAAAACGTCACTTAAAAAGTAAATTCGCGGTGCTTCAATCTTTATTGCGCTTATTCAATCTCGTTAAACTCGTCAAATGTTGGCAAATTCTCCTGGGGTTGATTTCTAAAGGACTGTGTCTCAGTTTAGGAAAAGAAAAAGAAAGTCGTCTTTTATTCACGTCCTCCACAAAACGTGAAATTAGACACTTTCACGTTGTAGTTGCGCAGCGACGGTAACGAAAAGTGCAGAAAAGCGTGAAGCACATGCAAAGTTGTTGTTTTACTAATCTGAACCTGTTGCTTTTTTGCCGTAACCGTCGTCGTTGCTCAAACTCCCTGGAAGGGCGGTCAATGGGCGCATTCCCATCCATCCTTCCGCTCCCTTTGGTCACGTTTCTCGCGTTCAGTTCTCCGCGTGCGATCCAATTAGAGACGACTGGGAACGAGTCAGGGGGAACACATATCACTAGGGATATGTGTTTGGTATTGTAGCATATTCATTGTCCTAGTCATGCAGTCCGTCGTCGTGAAGGTAACAGGTGGGGGAGGACAGGAGGATGGGAGCGCGGGAGGATAGGGGAGAGAGGGCTAGGCAGGCCTAGAGAGGAAAGTGTGGGAAGTGGGATCTCTAAAAGCGTAGGACTAAGGGGGGAGAAATCCTGGGGAAATTACACAAAAATGCCTAATAGAAAAAGAGCTAAAAGGAGGACACTTTCGTCAGTTGAACATGAACTGCAATATGTTTTCGAATTTCCTACTCTCACTATAACTTAAATCTGTTAACAAGAGTCTGATAATAAGCAAAACACACACTAGTGACGCAGTGCCAGCAGAGAGATGACCTTGACTTAGCGCAACTGAAGAAGGCATAATCCAGTTTTCTAAAGGACACGCGAAACACTTTCTATTCGCTAATGATCACATTCACTCTTTTTTCTTTCCAAAAAACTAGAACGGCACGTTACATAAGATGATGATTACGGCAAAAAGCGAACAAAAATTATATCAAAATTGCCCCAATTACCTCTGGATAAAAATGGCATGAAATTTCTTGTTTTGCGTGGGTAGAATAAACAGTGAATGAAAGCAAAGGGAAAACTTGGTTAGGTGGTACAAATTGACTTTGCAGTTTGCCGTAAACGGCCAGGAGCGACCAACTTCCATGCACTCTTGTCGGCTCGATCGAGGAGTTTCTTCACCGACCAGTTTATTTTTTGAGGGAATTTTGCGCGAACTATCTTTTAAGTACAACATGCAGACCAGTCAGCAAAACCTACAGAACTAGAAATGGTCTTTTTGTGACGTTTAGTTTCCTTGAATGCATTCAAAGACGAGGGGAGCTTTCATTTTCGCAGGAAAAGGTGCTCCAAAATGTCTCCAGAAAGAAAACGGGTCCTGGAAAATGCCGGCAGTGACATAGGCCTAGTATGAAGTTGCTCGCTCCAGATTTGGGCTGCTGTGCAGACATGATTCTAAATCTCTCTATTTCCTCTCAGTAACTTTTGATGGAGCTGGGCCAAACACATTTCATTTTTTAAATTTAAAGTTCTGTTGTGTTTACTGATGTTTACCATCGTATCTCGGTTTTAATTTAGGCTGCTTTTCAAGATCATCCTTGGTATCTCTTTGCCTTTAACTACTTATGCGAGTTATCGTTTTACGTAGAGGTAAGTAACTTGCACATCACAGCTACATTTAACATTCTCATAAAATCCGACAGAACGAAAACTCCCCTTTAACGTTTGTCTTTTTCAGATCTACCTCAATTTCCACATGGCCTACAGGAACAACATTGGTGAAGTTATTTCTGATGGAAAAACATTATTGACTAATTACGTAAAAGGAAAGTTTTTTCTCGATGTTTTGGCTTCTTTTCCTATTGATCTTTTCGCCCTGGCTGCACCTTCGAACAAGCGGCTACTGGTGTTGTCATACCTACGGCTGCTTCATTTGCTTCGCCTCGTACGAATGCAACAGTTTTTCTCAGAACTGGCCCAGAGGTTAAACATCGAGTAAGTATCGTCTTCCAAGTACTGGGTAAACATGCTTTTTCTTCTTAGTCTGTTGTTTTAATTTTTCTAAATTTAATAAATGAAGAAGGTTAGAGATCGGGGACAATTAAAGTGATACCAAGAGTCATTATGGCTCTTGGTAATACCTAGTCCTTCACGTCCACAAACACCTTTCCATAGAGCGAGCGTAGGGTGTTTATATGAAAGGGAAAGTTGACTCTTTGCCCTTAACCTTTGCCCGAGCCAACAGCCCTCGCGCATGCTTTGATTGTCTCGTCTTGATAGAGTTGACCTTGCTGAGCGAGCCAAGTTGTTTATATGGAGAAAAATTGGCCCTGTTCAGAGGGTGACCCACCAATCGCTAACGTGTGACCCGGCCAGTCGGGTCACCCTTCTAGCCAGGCCAACTCTCTGTTTCTAGTGTAAACAGTTCGCCACATTTTGTAAGGGAATGTATGGAAAGTTGGCTCACCCAGGGTAGCTCGGGTAGGAACAGGTATGTTCCCTGTACCCTGGAAAACTTTTCTCCATATTAACGGTGCTTTAGGAAAAATTTAAGTGGAATCGAGTTTAGGTTAACTTCAAACACCAGTCTCAAGCTGATGAATTTCTCAAAATTTTTACAAAAAGCGAACTAAAGGTAAAG
>CALNXI010002964.1:15000-16081 GCA_942486025.1 Porites evermanni
ACAAGGTCATTATTTTTCCACTGTTTAAACTGTCTTCATTACTCTTGTCGTTATTACTTTCTTTTTTTTCTTCTTTCTTTTTGTCTAAATTATTCAAGCAGCAGTACAAATTAATGCCCGAGGGTTAGTTGATCGATTCTTAGGTTTAGAGATGCTAATGAGGTTTGGAGCTCTGACTCTCTTTCGGAAAGGAAATCAAAGTATCACCCCTTGACTTTCAATAAAACTGTGTTGATTAGGTAAGAAAAAAGTGTTGTCCGCATTAATGGTGTCCCGCTTATTAAGCGGGTTTGAATTTAGAGAAAGTGTAAGAGCTTTCTTTCCCCAGGGACAACGAAAACTGTGCCAACTAAAGTTGTTTTGTCTCGATATTTTTGACCAACTAGTTGGATTTTACTAAAACATTTATTCCTCCTGCCCTCATGGGCTGTAAGTCAATAGGCCATTCGGCCTTCGGCTTCATGGGCTATTGATTCAGAGCCCATTCGGGCTCGAGGAATAATTGTTAATTACACCAGGGATGACCCCAGAAATCGCTCAGTATTCGAATCCTGAGGCGCGGGCCTTAAGCGCTTACATCTAGTCCAAATGCTGAACCCTGGGGGACCCCACAGAGTGTTAGTTATTGGCTTAATATAGTGTCATTAACAAGCTTTGTTTGCTTACAGTTTTATAGGTGACTTAAACTAGTTGTGCACGATAGCCATGACACCATAAATGTAGAGCGTAGATAAAACGAAAGGAATTGATAAAATGATATTAATAATTATGATTCTCTGTACCAACAGGAGCCCATCATAGGCTCCTAGTATCAAACACTTTTTCAAGACCAATAAAGATTCCGATTGAAAGTCAAATAAAAATAATACTTATCATAGTAGTATCATTGTTTAGAAAAGGCTAAAAACAGCACAATGTAAGGCACCCCCGTAAAACCATCCGACCGTTTATCCGACCTGATTTGCATCATGGCCCAACAGTGTTCGTAAAAATGAGCTTTTACTGCAGTTTTCGATGGAAGCGTCCTAGTTTGGTGGATAAAACGTTAAACCGATGATACGAAGGTCCCAGTTAGAACTTT
>CALNXI010002964.1:20310-30310 GCA_942486025.1 Porites evermanni
TGGTGTAAAAATTAACCGTTGCAGATTCAAACTTCAACACCTCAGAGTTAGCATTTGAGTTGATATTCACCAAACTATTCGCATTTCCATCTTCCAGTTCAGAAATCCAAAATTCTTTTAGGCTTGCCAGACTGCCATTCCATTTGAACTGTTTCTTGCTGGGAATAAAACCCAGGTTCGCTGACAATCCAGGCGATGTGGCGCCTCCCGTTGCTGATGTCGCCGCCATCAACACGCGGGTTTCATAGGAAGTAACCTCCACGGACATGGTCCCTCACAGTGGTTCAGTGATATGCGTAAATGTCCGATCATCTCCCCTTCTGACTCGAGTTTTTAACCACACAACTTGTTTATGTACATTTATTATTTTCAGATACAATAGTCATTTACGTATAAACATAATAAGTAGCTATCTAGACGGAAAGCAGTTTGAAATGCAAAAGTGCCGGCTGCTGTCATGACACTATTTTAGGCTTTTTGGCAGCGGATGTTAGATCAACAGCAGCAACAACACTAGGCCCCAGGCCTCCAACCCTGGTGGGCGGTGTCGCGGTTTTGACAGGAGCAGCAGCGGGTACGACGCTCACATCCCATTTGCTTTTACGCTTCTTTGGCTCCTCGCCTATAAAGAGAAGAAGAAGAAAAAAAAGGAAACTCGCAGTTTTAAAATGACGCGAGGTTGCGCAAATTACTTTTTTTCCCTCGGTTTATTCTGTTTTAGAGCGGTTTTTGAAACAAAGATGGAGCTAATTTCTTATTGGTTAGCTTTCTCATTCACCGCAAAAGGACTTTAATACGTAGTTAGCGCTGTTCTGTGGAGCGGGAGGTCAAAGTTTCCATCACCAGGGACCTGCTTCTCGAACGGACGTTACGGACCCGGAGGGCTGTTGTTGTTGTTTACATTCAAGATAGAGGTTTAAATAGTTCTGCAAATAACATGACAAAAACTATCTGTTAACAAATTGAGATGGACTTGCTTATTAGCTGGGACCGGCAAGTGTTTATTTAACCCGAAAAATTACCGGGAATTTCGAGAAACATTCCCCTGGGCTCGTCATAAAATAACCGGGGAAGAACGTACGTCAATGACGCGTACGTGCACTCCACCTCTTTTATCGCTCGTATTTTGTATCACATTAACCTTATTTCCCAGGTTCGAGGGAGAAAGATACATGTATAGGGAAGGCCCTTGGAACGAAGAGGTTTTATTACTAGGCTTTGTGTTTGGCTGTTAATTAAATCTAGGCGATACAGTTGGCAGCGTTTTAGATAAAGCGCGTTCTGACAAATCGATACCATAACAAAAATTTCAATTTCTTTTCTCTTTGGATGCACTTGAAAGGAAGGCTTGGCACAAACTGAGGTCTGAGGCTGGAATTGCCTTAGGCAGACTCTTATGTCTGTCTACTGCTTCAGGACTAACCTTCCGCGTTCATGCAGCTGAATAGTGGACAACAAGTCATTACTTTGTAACAAGTGGATACAAGGAAACCGGTCGTTGTTTCGATACGAACTTAAGCAGTGAAACTGCACAAAAACTTCGTTCACTTCAAGTATAGTTTGTGCGTGAACAAGAAAAACATTTTGGGTAAATATTCTTCGTTCTTTAAGCCAAGGACGTCGTGAAACTATTTACAACTCGACTGAAGAACTTGTATCGAAACGACCGGTAACCGTATAAAATTATTTGAACCCAGACGACAAGTAATATCAGTACAGCTGTAGGTCACATATAAGACTGTTGATGACAATTACCGGTCCTTTTCAAGACTACATCCCGTTCAACTAGGTCTACAGGTGTGAGTCGCTTACTACTATTGACCATCGCAAAAAAAGGTTTCAACATTCACCTTGAGTTGGTTTCTTGGTCCCTGACAAAAATTCCACCTTCAGGAGAAAAAAATTAACTCGATATCAGCTAACAGCTTGATTCTTCATCAAGATTAGAAACTGGTTCAATAAAATCTCACTCTCATTTCTAGCCTGTAAGTTAACTATAAACAACTTACATGTGTCCTTGCTTGCTTTGCTTTTTCTTTTTCCTTTTTTTCATAAGCTTCTTTCTGAACTTTGGCTAAATTAAGAACGAAAAAAATCAGTACTACAGAGTCCGAAGAAGACCAAACAAATAAAACGGGCAAACAAACTGGTCACTCAGTAACTGAATTTTTTGAACTCGGGACATGTCTTACAACGTAAGAAGGTGTTATTTTTTACGATCTTCCACATTAACGTAAGTTGGAGTAGGAGGGACTGTAGTTGTATATAAGCATGCTCAAAACAAAGGAAAATAAAATTTTTAAATTCCATTTAAAAAATGAAGGATAAAAATTCAACAATAACATTGTGACTTCTCACCAAGGCACAACGATAAATGAATTTACTTGTACATACATAAATTTTCATAATACGACTCCTCTGTCCAACATGTGGGGTCAAACAAGCTCTACATCAAGAGAAAAAAACACACACACACTGAGTAAACAAAACACTCTTACTAGCAAATATGCAACTATAATAAACACCTTGCATAGTATTGCGGCATAGGTTCATGCTTTACTAATTGGAATAGACCTTTTTACCGATACGGCGGCCATATTGAATTACTTGGATTTAAGAGTATTATGGGATGCCCCGGGGGGCATGAGCACGTCCCAATATACTTGCCTAGTATTTACGCGCGCTTTTCGGGCTATTTTTTCTTTAAGGTTTCCGAGAAAAAGATTGCAATGGGAAAAAAGATCGTTGTGCCGTGTTTGGATGTAATAATGAGTGCCTTTTTCCAGGGAAATATACAGTGAAGTTCTCTTTTTGCCCGAAAAGCGTGCGTAAATACTTAGCGAGTGCCCCCTGGGCATCCCATAATACTCCTTAAATTTAGTGAATTCAATATGGCCACCGTATCGGTAAAAATGTCTATTGGTTCCAGCCTCGTTCCCAGTCGCCTCGGCGATTTCAGATGTGACGTCACCTGTCAAGCTTGTCGGGAAAGTTTGCTATCGCACTCGGTTCCAAGCCTCCTCTGGTAACTCGAATAGTGCGAACTGGCTTGGGTACAAGGCTGTATTGGTTTATGTTTTTCTAAATTTTGTTTAATAGAGAGGAGAGGTGTGACGTCACATTACCATGGTAGCACTATTATTTCTGGATAAAAACAAAACCAACGATGACGGAGACAACAAGGAGAACGTTCATCATGCTCTTTGCACAATTCTTTTCCATCGTTGCACTACTGCGACATGAAACTTCCTAATTTTACACACTCACTTTATGGACCAAGTGAACACAAGACAGAAATTGTACTTTTTTTTCTAAACTTAGATATGGTCCTTTCGGATTCAACCCCAGAAAATTTCGCAAACATTTGACAAATTAAATAAAATTGAGATCGATGAAGTTTGAAGCAGTGCAAATTCACTGTTTTAAGTGAAGTTTTCGGTTGGTTGTCATTTAAATTTATGCCACCATGGCAATGTGATGTAACGACTGCTCCTCTCTATTGTCACACACTTTTAGAACTGCCTTTGAAACACCTTAATGAACATCAATCTGTCATGACCATGTACTATGGTATTTTTTCTGTTATTAGAGAATTTGAGATAAAAGACTTAAGTAAAATCCATTGGTTGATTGGTTGAGCTACTACTAGGCTATATGTTATAGCCCCATAGTAGCGAAAAGGGCGGGCTTTTTGGCGGCGAAAAGGATTTAAGTCTAGCTTTTAACTAGCTAAATTTTTTTTAGTCTCGATTTTTTTGACCAACTAGTTGGATTTTACTAAAACATTATTATTTCTCATGCCCTCATGGCCTCTGAGCCCATTCAGGCTCGAGGAATAATTGTTAAATACACTGTACATTGAAGACCTACTGTATGGCAGGACAAGTCATCAAGGACCTTCTTAGGATCCAAAGCGTATCATTATTTTGTATAGTGCATGCAAGCACAATGCAACTTTGAGAAGAGAACATGCTACAGATAAAGTAATTGTCAACCCAAACAAGCAGGAAATTCACTTTATAGTTATTAGCTACAACTTAATTTCTACTAAATTAGCAGAGCAGAATTATTTTGGTGGTGTTCATCCAACTGTTAGAGTAATTTCTAGCTAAGATGTCATACATGACATTTTATCTTAAATTCCCTTTTTTCAACTACATTTGTCACAAATATCTAATCTATAAACAAAACATACAAAATTATGGTTCAGGTGTACATGACAAAAAGTTGATTCAATACCTTAGGGTAATTACTGCCTGTTTCATCCAGATTAAGGTATGACAGAAGCTTCTTGTAAATACTGAAACAAAGCATTATTATTTTTTAGAGTGGTTCTACTAAACCCATGAAACAGCATCTAATAAAAAGTGACAAATAGCTATTGTAACCAAAAGAAAAAAATGAAATGAGAGTATACATGTAACAGCATGGTACATGTACAATTTAGTCTATTAATCTATTTTAGAGGTTTAGTAAAATCAAAAAAAATGTACTGAATTACAAATAATTATGTAATAATGACGTTTCCACATGAAAAGACACTGGAAATTGTTCAGACTGGAGAAGCCATACCAAGATCTTCACAAACCTCATTCACAAATCAACAAATCATACCAATATCAATCAACATTTTTCCCCCTGCTCACCTTGGGTTTCTAAAATCTTTTCTGTTCTGTATGTTGGTATTTAAGTCAAGATTTTTTCTGTGCTTCTTTTCTAAAAGATCAATTATTTTTTCCTGGAGAAGAAAGAAGAAACCATATACAATTTTAATCAAGTTTAACCTTTAACAGACAACAAAATACAATTTGTAAGTCAGTGAAGAGAATCACCTGAAGTTTGTTAGAACATCGGCCAGTGGGTTCAGGCGGCAACTGAGGCATTGTTATTGCTGGAATTGGTTTTGATTTCACAGCAACATCAGAATCTTCTGCTAAAATAACAAGGAAAAGACTTTCATCTAGATGTAGTAAACAAGAACATGGCTAGATTAACAAATTACAAGTCTGCATATAATAAATAAAAAAAAATTATGTACACTCCACAGCACTGTCCATGACCACTGCAAGTGGCATGCACCGCTGTGGCTTTTGATTGGTTGTACCATTTCTCACACAAGTGAAAAAACATTGCTCGTGATTCTGATTGGATATGTCATCTTTTTCGCCTGTGACAAACACAATAAACTCCTCTGATTGGCTAGAACTTAATTGTGTATAACATAGCTTTTCAGTGAGCATATCCCAGTATGTGCTGTATATATATGCTGCAGTTAATTTTTATTTTGCCATTGTTTTTGGGTATGGTAATGCATGCTAATGAATTTAAAACAAAGGAAAAACAAAAAATTAATTAACTGAAATAAAAAATTTAACTAAAACATATATAATAAATTAGTATGCCATACTAATGCAGTTTGTATGACCTCCCATGTGGTAATAAAAGTAGTGAAAAGTTAAGTTTATAGTACATGACATTGTATATGAGTGGATGCAACTTTTAACTCATATCATCTAGATCATCCACTTGCAGTGGCAGGAGAGAAAAACATATTTTTAAATATGTGGCTGGCAAGCTGGCAAGATTGGGTGAATCCTGAATTAAGCTACCCAAGTAGGCAAGATGGGCCTATCTTGTTCCCTCGCAACAACACACTTTCTTCCACAAGAAATAATAAAAAAGAAAAATCATTTTATTACTGACCTTTATTGACTTAGCTTTTTGATCAAGATGACTATCAATACTACATTGTAAATCCTTTACTGACTAAGTTTTATCGACTACGCTTTTCTCAACATCTTCTCAGTCCATACATATACATAACAGTTCATGCACATATTTGTAACACCACAAAAAGCAGCTTGGCTAATAACCAGCCATGCAGACCTTCCTCTTGGTCAGTCAATAACACCCTTAACATTGTAAAGGACATTGGTAACAATCATGTCAATTTTGGTCACTTATTTTACCTGTTTCGGAGCTTTTTTCTTCAGGTGCCGTATTTTCAGCATCAGCCACCTGAAGATTTTAATAATATATTAGAGGTAATACTTATTATTGCAAATTTTATCGTTCAATTGTGTTGCAGTCATAGAGAATAAGCAACAAGAGGCTGAGAGCTAACGGGATGAATTTGATTTAATACTCCAACTTCAGCTCTGAGTCAGGGTGTTCATTAGGCAGTGGAGATCAGAGAATTCACTGTTCACTGTGCAGAATTCTTTGGCTGATGTTCGGTAGCCTTTGACTATTTTTTATTCAGATGTGGAGCCTCTCTCAAAATATTCTCCTGTAACGATAAACCTTACTCCATTACTAGAATTCTTCAAGAAAACCCTGCTGGGTAAAATTTCAGAAGCTCATTGGAGGGGTGTTTAAAATTGCCTACATGTACAGGTACAAGTAGAGCTGACAATTTTTTATGCATTATTTTATTTTATGACTTCCTTTCCTCTCAACAACCATTTAATTAACGTAAGAGAGTAAGCTTTAACCATCAAATAATAATAATAATAATAATAATAATAATAATATATCATATCATGTTGTTGTTATTTCATCTTTAATAATAATAATAATAATAATAATAATAATAATAATAATATTAACAATAATAATAAAATGTATTTTTATTATAAAAAGTCCTAATTATTAACAAGCACACTGCAATTTACATTGTACCTCAGGCTCAGGAACCAGTGGTTCAGTGATTGCCATTTCTTCAGGGCTATCATTTGTACTTGGAACTGACAATAAAAAAAAGGAAACAAACAAACCAAAAAAATTAGAAACAGACAGCAATGGAATCATCACTCGATATGGTAATAATTCATGATTCAGCATGCATGAAACTGGTGTCCGATAGCCCTGGGGCTAGTGGATTTTGCTACTGGGCTGTGAATTCTGTTCTCAAATTGCCTGATGGACAGGTAAAGTTTTTTGAGGAATTCATATTACAGAAGAACTGTAATCAGTCCTACTCACTTTCTTTGCACCCTGATGATTATCTAAAATTATCTTGACAAAGTACACTTGAGTTAGGCAATTAAGTTGTGCAATAACAGGGCTCGAAATTGCTACTGATACGGTCGCCAATGCAACTAAAATTTTCTCCTTCAGTTGGCGACTAAAAACTTTAGCGACCAGATTTCTCTATGATTTAGATTTAAATTAAAAGAGTAAAGTTAAAACAAACATTTCATCTTATCTTACTTTGCTTTCATCATAAAAAATGTGCCAAGTCGTTAAACAAAGCCAGTTTACCTCCAAATTTATACCAATTAATTTTCTGTCCGCGACATTTTCAAGCAATCAGATCTGATGTATCACGCCATACTACAGGCTTCTGATAATTTGCGGAAAAAATTCCAATTTTTGAGGGATTTTCGGAGACAGATTCACAGAAATTTTCAGGGCTAACTTTGCGGATAAACAATCAGTAAAAAACGGCCAATTTTGTGGGAATTTTCTGGGCCAATTTTGCTAGAAATTGATTGATTTTATGCTGACTTGATGCGTGTTTAATGTTTTTAAACAGAGATAATCATTTGCTATTTTAACAGCAAAGTGTTTGAGAAATTAGCCAATGGCAAAGCTTTTAACATCATGACTAGTGCCCAGTTTTTCACAACATAATTTATGCCTTGTAGTTTTGGGACATTGTTCGCTTGTTGTGGTGATGAACTTTCAAGATAAATTTTCAAGTTTACAGCAGTTAAACAGCCCCAATAGCCAAGATAAGTTTCTAATATGTTGTATCGACATGTATTTGTTAAATTTTCCAGTGAATTTCGCGGTATTTTGCATGCTTTGGTGACTTTCACAAGATTTCGCGGATTTACCTAAATTTCGCACCCCCACGCTATATATCAGAAGCCCTGATACTATAAGATGCGTCATTTACATTATACAAACTCAAGACTATATTTCTCCAGTTGGTCGCCAAAAGGCGACTTGAAGATTTTTTTAATTTTGAGCCCTGAATAATAATTATTCAATTCATTACCAATTATTAATTCATGTACTGAACATCTATATTACACTGGCATCTATCTCCAAGTATGTGACGCTGAAAATTTTTGATGTAGCCTAATACTCAAACTAGCTGCAATTCAGGACCCAGTCTTCACTATTTTGTACAATGTCAGCTTCAAGTAGGCTTACAAGACAGTAATTTTGTTACCTCTGTGTCCTGCGTCCCTGATGTATAAATATCCCCAAAGATGCAATTTTTTTTTGAACTGGGACTCAATGGTTCTGGACTGGGACTCATGATTTTTCACAAGATGAGTCCCAGGACTCACCATAATTATTTGTAACAAAATCACTGCGCAAGATCATACAAAATGTAATTTGATATGTAATTGGTATGTCTTGGTTACACACTAAGGCTGATCATACCTTTTTCTTTGTCTGTTGTGTCCTCTTGTGTCTCCACCAAGATTCCACTTTCCTATTATTCACCCAAAAATATCAATAAGTAATATTTTGGGTATTTCCTTGCATTGAATTATTGGTTACTTCAAGCCCCAGGATTTCAAATCCCACAGATAACAATTTTTCAGTTCCGTGCCTAGAGATCATGGGAAACTATTGGGAATAATTTTTTGGTTCCGTGAAAATTCATGGGAACCCACTTTTATTTCATTTTTCAGTTCAGTATCTGTTTCCTGGAAACATGTGGTTAAACATACTTTTAAATTAAAGAACATCAGTGTGTACTTATTATTTACAAAAAACTTCAATGTCTGTTAAAATGTCAGAAGAATGTCAATGTTAAATGTGTTAAATGTGTGTGCACTTTAGTGTCAAAAACTCCAGACTCCTCTTCAATTCAACTAAAGAAGTAAGTATTCTCACTTGAAATGTTCGCTACAGATCTTGTCTTTTCATAACGAGATTCGGGCCTTATCATCAGTTTCAACAGTGAAATTGTCACTGAAAGACTTCATCCTAATTATTGCTTTTAAACTTTTGGAGACATATTTTTTTTCTTGGCAATGGAAGCCATAACAATCGCTGCTGCTAACTGTAAAACATCTTTCATGCATGAGTCATCAGTAACATGCAATGCACTTTGGGAACGATTCAAGATGGTGGATGATAGAAAAACGGAACTTTTTTTAGAATTTTGTTTTTTACACAAGCTAGGTCATAAAGAATTGCTGTGCTAGTTAAGAATCCAACTGGAAAAATACTATATTTGTGTATTTTGATTCCTCAGTCTGAATATATCAGAACATGTCACTGGGAAACTATTTTCCAGTTCTGTTATTTTAAGATCACAGTAATGACACAGTACAGGAAATGATCGTTACCGTGAAATCCTAGGGCTTGTCACTTGTTGTTGTGAGGTAACAGTATTGTTAAGTATCTCTTCAACCTTTTGTACAGTATGACACATAATTTTTGTGATTGCACCATTGGGTAACACCAACAAACTACTGATCTTTCAGGGTGGGACACGAAGAAGGGCAATCAAATAAATATACAGTAACTATCTGATTAGTTGAAGCAAACTTTTAACCAAACAGAAGCTCTACTGCGCTTGTTCCTCAGACGCTATTTCGCAGGGAAACCAGTGGTAACAATGGGAAATGTGGGCTGTTCTCCCAGGTTAGCACATCACCTTAGTCTCCTTTTCTCCTTCTCCCTCATCCTCATCTGCTACTTCATCATCATATGATACCAGGCGGGCACCTTAGCAAGGAAGAAGCAAGTTAGTAAAACATATTGAGACAATAAAATGAAGATGCCACTCAGCGCGATCAGCTTTTGCTATTTCTGAGTGGCTGTGCTCTCTTTTTTCACAATTATTTCCTTTTAAAGTCTTTACACTTTTGTACCAAGAGCACAATAAAGATTGTGGTTGTTTGTTGTTGTTGCTGACGCTACAGCAGAATAATCAGCGATAAGGCGTTTTTTGTGTCCTTTTATTTTGGAGTACTCTGCTTAGTTAGCTATCATGGTGAATTGCGTAACACTGGCCTTAATAACAAGC
>CALNXI010002964.1:35310-51898 GCA_942486025.1 Porites evermanni
CTTACATCAAGCCATATGAAAAAATACTTTCCAGATTTTCCTACCAAAAAACCCCCACCACACATAGTCTCTTAGGATTAAATAGGCGTCCCAGGCATTTATTACATGTGCATCATTTTTTTACTTGTGAATGATGACAACAAAATTTGCAAAAAAATTATAGACAATTATCTCTTACAAGCGTGAATTTCTAAGTAAATCTCATCTATCAATTCTGTGTACATATTATGATCTGGTTTGCGATTCATGGTGATGAAAGTGGCTTAAATATTATATTTTGTCAGTTTGTTTCAATTTATGCAGGTCATTTGTGATAGACCTAAAAGTTAAATTGGTTTGACAAATGTCTACCTAAAAAAATCTTGTGACCAGAAAATTTATGAAATAGCCTATAAGTATAACATTTTGTACACTGTTGGTGATTTCTGTGTTAAACTACATGTACTTTTGAAACAGGGAACTGTGCAATAGTCAAACCATCAGAAGTATCATCACATGCAGCAGAACTTGTAGAGGAGATGATACCAAAATATCTTGACCAGGTACATACATGTACATGTATTAGTTGCATGTTCCTGTTTTTTGTTGTTGTTTTAAAGTTTGTTTTTAGAGAAAGGGCGAGGTTAAAAATATTTTAACCCATTCGAGGTGCCCTGTTTCCTACAGGGCAATAAAAACAGAAAATAAAATAGGAAATGTTTTTGTTAGTGTGCAGCTGTACAGAGTGGTTGTGCACAGGCTGACAGAACAAAGTTCACCCCAAGTGGGGTAATCCAAGACAGTTTTGGATTGTGGATTTCAGGCTGTGCATTCTGGATTCCAGGTACTGGATTCCGGATTGCTTGTCAGTAGAACTTGGATCCCAGATTCCAAGGATTCCGGATTCCAGAAGGAAAAATGAATCCAGATTACCTTACATGGAGTGATAGATGATGGGGTGACAAAGTGATGTGTAGATTGAAATAATAGTGCAGTAATGATCCAGGATTTTAATTCCATTCCAGGACTGTTATGCAGTTATCACTGGTGGAGTGGAGGAAACAAAGTATTTACTAAACAAGTGCAAATTTGACAAGATATTTTACACAGGTGGCAGTGCTGTGGGTAAAATTGTCATGGAAGCAGCATCAAAGAATCTAACACGTGTTACACTTGAGCTTGGAGGAAAAAGGTAGAATTGATAGAGATATGAAATCCTTACCCACTATAATCATAAATTCTGTTGTTGGAAATTAAATGGTTTAAGGGAACAATGTAATAAGTAATGGGAATATGACAGTCTGGGTGAGAGTGGTTCGAAACGGGACAGCTGTAAGCAGCGAGTGTCATTTCAACAATCTGTGTACTTAGTGTTCACTAATCTGTTCATGTTGTCCGGCTTCAGCAGCATAATAAAAAAATATATAACTGTTCAAGTGAGGCCTTAAACTGCTGCTTAAAAAAGTAAAATCCAAAATCCAAGCTTTCGCCGATTAACGGCATCATCAGGGATGAGAAAATATTCCGCGCGCGCTGTCAGTGGAATACAACGCTCAAATGATGGAGTGTCTCTAGACAAAGGACCTCTAAAGGCGCTTAAAAATGGTCTCTAGAATACTAAAGTAAAAGGTCTGCGAATTCATTACATTCCTTCGCGAATTGAGTGTAGGCTTGCACTTTCTAATGTAAAATTCTTCATAAAGGCGTAGATTAGCGGGATCGTTTTCGCTCGTAATAATCTTGACCTCAATGCCTTTATAGTCTTTGTTCTGGCAGAAATAGTTATGTTTTTTTACATAGGAGCATTCATTATTGAAATGTTCTTTAACGCGGTCGTGGTTGAAGCGTGTCGTGCTATCTATGTATTGCTTATCGCAGCTGTTACACGTGAGCTGGTACACTGCATTTCTTTGTTAACACAACCCAGTGTTAGAGATAGGGCATTTGTCTCTAGTGCATTTGCGCTCCATGGAGGTGTGGGATGTGGCTCGTCTGAGAGTGTAGGATTTGTGGGAAATGCGTACCGGGATGTTTTCTTGTCTAAAAATGTTAGCGATCCTGTGATTGAGTCGTGTAGAAATGTACGGGATCTTAAGGTATGACCATTCTGTGTTGGCAGGTTGAGGGTTTCGTTGGGGGTTTTGTGGGCGTTTTGTCTGCTCTGTACTGTTCTCTGGATAACCGTTAAGGCCAAGAATGTCATCGAATGTGTTTAAATGTGGGGAGCATCTGTTTCGATGCGTTTTCGTTCGTTGCGAATGAAGTTGAGTTTGGATTTGGTGGGAATAGCTGATCGATGGTGGACAAATAGAGGTACCTTGGCTGGCTTTTTGTAGCATTCAAAAGAACTGTTGCCATCCTTGGATATGGTGACTGTGAAATCGACAATGACAGGCCACTCGGTGTTGTTTCTGCTTTTCAATTTCAAATTTCAAATTAGGGTGTACTTTGTTTATTACATGGTGGAAGTGGTCTGCTGTTGCTTCATTAGTTGTTTGGACATAATTGTCGTCAACATATCTCTTGTAAGGGCTCATCGTTAGGTGCGAGGAGAGGGCGATGGTTTCTCTCATTGTTAGAGACACGCCCCTCATCAAAACGAATCCGGAAATCTTTTAGCCTAATTCACAGACCCTCTATTTTCACATTAGATATCATTGAGCGCGCGAATGATAATAAAAACAGCGGGGGATTTTTTCACCGCAAATGCAAGAGGGGTGGGGGTGGGAAAAGGTTCCTTTCTTTTTTTCTCGCACTCTGCGCGCGCTGTACCCTGGCTCCAGAGGCCCATTCTCAAAATACCTAAGATGAAATAAACCGAGCTTGATAAGGCTCCCGAGCCGCTTTCTCTCGGCGCCTCGCCGCGAACCATCAGTATCGATAAGAAAAATATCCTCTGGAACCCAGGGTACGCGCGCTGTCGAATTGTCAAAAAAATCTTAGATAAACGTCCGTGGTCAGCCTAGAAATCTTTGTGACCGCATATTTTTCACACGAATCGGCCTTCCGTCCACATGCAAACAGTGAATCTGCTCACTGAAACTGCATCGTTTTGAAACCGGTCTCCAGAGAGTGTTTTTATTTGTCCGACGGAATTGCGTATTCGTGTATGAGACTATTGAAATCGGGTATTTCCGAATTCAATTAAGTAATGCGGGGTTCACGTGGATGGGGCCATAGTGAGTTGTGTATCGACACTCTATAGTTTCAGGTCTGTTTATTGATCAACTGCAACACTCGGGAAAGTGTTCCCGCCAAAGGAATTTCTGCTCGGTCAGGTCTCGTTTCTGACCAGTCAAAAATGGTATTGCACGAAAAAAAGCTAATAACGGCTTGTAAACCCAAATTTTAGCATTATACTCGTTCTAGTCGTCGCTTGACCGTTTGAAAAGTGACTTAATGGACAAAATGATTTGGCCGCGGTCAAGATAGACATCTTGTTTCGCTAAATAACAACAAAGGCTCGAGGATGATATTTACCGCAAGAAGATGTCTGTGTTGACTGCAAAAGTAACATGTTGCNCCGCGCCTCGCCGCGAACCATCAGTATCGATAAGAAAAAATATCCTCTGGAACCCAGGGTACGTGCGCTGTCGATTTGTCGAAAAAATCATAGATAAACGTCCGTGGTCAGGCTAGAAATCTTTGTTTCCGCATATTTTTCACACGAATCGGCCTTCCGTCCACATGCAAACAGTGAATCTGCTCACTGAAACTGCATCGTTTTGAAACCGGTCTCCAGAGAGTGTTTTTATTTGTCCGACGGAATTGCGTATTCGTGTATGAGACTATTGAAATCGGGTATTTCCGAATTCAATTAAGTAATGCGGGGTTCACGTGGATGGGGCCATAGTGAGTTGTGTATCGACACTCGATAGTTTCAAGTCTATTTATTGATCAACTGCAGCACTCAAAATACTTTTTGGAAAGTGTTCCCGCCAAAGGAATTTTTTCTCCGTAAGGTCTCGTTTCTGACCAGTCAAAAATGGTATTACACGAAAAAAAGTTAATAACGGCTTGTAAACCCAAATTTTAGCATTATACTCGTTCTAGTCGTCGCTTGATCGTTTGAAAAGTGACTTAATGGACAAAATGATTTGGCCGCGGTCAAGATAGACATCTTGTTTCGCTAAATAACAACAGAGGCTCGAGGATGATATTTACCGCAAGAAGATGTCTGTGTTGACTGCAAAAGTAACATGTTGCTCAACCGTGACTCCCTAAGTGTTTCCTCCAAAGTCCATAGTATTTAGCAAAACGATTGAGGTCAAAGATTGTTTCGTTTAGTTTCCTTTTTAGTACATTTCCTTGACGTCCACTGCACGACTACGACATGAGACCTCCTAAAACGACGTTTCAAAACTGAAGACGTGAGCATACGACGACTTTCAATTTTCTATTTTGAACCTGGATAAAAATCCTGAAGAATTCAACTCCAGGTGAAATCGTCTACATTTGAGAAATTGAGTGGGTCCAAATAAACGGGATAAAATTTGAAAGGACGCAAATTCTTTTTTTAGCAAGGTTTTCACTGCTTCCGTCGTCTTTGTTGCATAATAAGCCCCTAATTAGCAGTGACCGGTCAACATGACCGGTGTGGGAATTTTTGGGCTATAAAAGTTGCCATTCTGGCCGGACATTGTCCTTTGACCGGCCTTTATTTTGAGCCCTGAACTGGTTGATTAAATAGTGATGTCACCGGCTATGAAGCCACGAAACTTTGATCCATCTTTTTCATTGTCACTGATCTTTTGCCATTTTTGTTATTCCGATTTGTCAGTTTTTGTTCAGTTCAAGAACCAATACGCTTCTGGTTTGCAAATATCAATAGATGACGTCAATGCGAGTAACGTATTTACTCGAATAAGCGCCGCCACCGATTAAGAAGCACCACTTCCGAATAACTGTCGCGGCCCTGATGTAATCAAAGTAAAAAAGGCATTAATTCTGGTCGTTTAATACGAAAAATGTCGCGTACAACTTTCAAATAAACGCCGTCGTCAAATGAAGACCGTCACATTGAGGCGTGAAAATTTTAAAAGCGTTGCGGCACTCATTCGAGTAAATACGGTATCGCTATTTCATCATAACGAACCTCCTGTCGTCTTTTTTTCAGCCCGTGTTACGTTGACAAGGACTGCGATCTTGAGATAGTCGCTAAAAGAGTTTCTTGGGGAAAATTTGCAAATGCTGGACAGGTCCGTGTATACAATATACTGTAATTTTTAAATACTCACTATTAACATCATTCCGCAAAGTTCTCTTCTAGTACTATCCTTACAATGTACTTCATAAGCATTTCCGGTTTTTTCCTTTTCTTATTTCAGACATGTGTCGCCCCAGACTACCTTCTGTGTCACCCCGATGTCCAAGAGGAGCTCATCAAACGCTTCAAAGAAACTTTGTTTGATTTTTATGGAGAGGTGAGCGAGGGTTATTCCGTCATTCATTCGTAGGTTACAAGGACAGTTATCAGAGAGTTTACGCAACCACATCGGCGATGTATTCGCGCTTTTTTTAACTTTATCGCGTTACCAGACTCTATCGAGTTAAATTTGTCAAATGTTGGCGAATTTCCTTATGGTTAAATTGTCAGGGACAGCAGCCAAGTTTTAAAAGAGGAAAAAAATTCTTCTTTCTATGTTCAAGTCACATTAGAAAGTTTCAGGTGTCAGTTGGACGACAAAGAAGTGTACCAAAGATTGTGGTTCACGTGTGGAGTTGTATTGTTCATTTAACCTGTTGCTTTTATGACGTCGTTGCGGCGTCGTCGTTTTCGTTGAGTTAACTCCAAAGTAAATGATTGTCAGCTCCATAGTTTGCGTTGCTTAGGTCTTTTCTCTGTGGAAGAAAACTCGAAGTCAAGTTTGAAAATCCGGTGTCACAGAGCGTTCAGATGCAGAGAAAACCGGAGCTTTCTGTTGAAATCTTAAGGTTATAGTTCATTACGAGGAAACGTGTCCAGAAAAGATGGAAATCTTCAGGCCTATTCCTTTTTTCAATATTCTTTTATTACAATTCTTTTTTTCCATTTCATCCCACTAAAGGGCATTTTTCCCTTATTTCAGCTCGAAAATTTCCGTCATTCTGTATTCATTATTTCTTTTCATTCCCAGATGAAAACTCAAATGGTACAACGGTTTATTCTGGTGCGAGTGGAATTTATTTGTACCACTGGGACTAGCCTGTACACAGACGTTGTTAAATAAACCACCCGCGGTTTTTATTTTCCTACGTGCGCTCGGCGATACCGACCATTGGACTACCGGGTCCGTGGCTGGGGGCGCCTGAAAAACAAAAAACAAAAAACGCGCGCTCGACGATCTCTAAAGAGAAAGTAGAGGGTCTGTGAACAGACTACACTAAGATCGTTTCATTATGACGAGTTTTTCCTTGCAAATGGTAAAAGGCTTTACGGAATCTTTCTTACTAAAATAAAACATCTAGACTAGGTTCTTTTTCATCCTCGGACTCAAGGCAACTGTATCAAACCGTATATTGTAACGAAAATCCGAGCAAGAAATAACTCTGGCCAATCAAAACGGACACAGACGTGCCAATGAACCAATCAGAAGTTAGATATGTGTAGCCGACGTTAAGCGCGGGAAACTGAAAAAGCTGCCAGCAACGAGTCGTGATTTGTTATGTTTTTTTCTTCCAATTGGAGAAATAGAGGCGCGAAATGTTTCAGCCAATCACAAGACGTTGCAATCGAAAACGCAATCGTGGAATTACTTTGGACGCTGTAAAAACTGCTATCTATGCAAAAATATTGGCCTGTATTTTAAATGTGTTGCTATTCTTTTTCATTGCAAAGGACCCCAAGGAGTCACCAGACTATGCAAGGATTGTGAACAACAGGCATTTCAAGTAAGTTCACCTCTTTTACGGTGTAGTCTTAAAATTTGGAATATTTGAAAGCTAACTTGCCTCCAAATCACTGTTGCAACAAATAACACCTTGAAATGAAGACTATGTGAACCGATGTGAGCCTCGGAAAAGCAGATTTTTAAATGAAGACATGATCCTCTATGTTGTAATAGCAATTTAAGCAATTTAACCCGGAAAAAACGGGGCTTCAATGGCATTCCAACCCTAATCCAACCCACGGTCTCTGCGTGACACCATGCCAACTCCTTTGAAAAGAAGTTACATGACAAACTACAGATCTAAACAAGAAAATTGCACACGTCTAAACATTTCAGTAAAATCGCTTTGTTACAGTAAACGATCGCGCTTTTTTTACTCGCCAAAATTAATATAAGTATAATGCTAAGGACTCGCCACGGAGCCTAGGGACATTTTTTCATCGCATTTTATTTCTTTCCTCATTTCAGCCGCTTAAAAAGTTTAATGTCCTCTGGGACTTGTGCAATTGGAGGCGAGACAGATGAGAGTGAAAACTACATCGCACCGACAGTAATCACGGGAGTCAAACCCACTGACCCACTCATGGAAAACGAGGTACGGACATTGTTTTCAAGGCCACTACACGTTTTTAGTGTAAACACAGCTTGACCTAGCCAATACAGCTGCCCGCGAAACATCCCCACCGACGGAGGGTAGTTGTAGGGTAGTCTTGTACATTCTTGCCATTCAGGGTATGCACTTCTGGGAACAATGTCGCATCGGCAATAGGACACATTCGATGGGGTCGATTTAAGCATGCCGTATTTATGAATAAACGCCAAATGTAAAGCAAAAGATATAATATTATGTCGACAAGAGCCGCACTTTTCCTGTACCAATGCAGCGCATGTGCTGATATGACTGATTAGATTACGAGATAGACTTTGTTTCTACGTTCTTAGCTTTTTCGAACAAAACAAAGAAAAAGAAACAACCTGTAGTCCGTGTTATTTGTGAATCAGAAAATTTATGTAAGCTCTACCCGCAACAAAACGCAGTACCGAGAAGTCGAGAAACTTAATACGAGGTGCGTACGTAGAGGCTGGGACTTGTGCTGAACATTCTGCCAACAGAGGACACTAATAATCAGCTCCATGACTGCTTGTATGGCTTGACCTAATGCTTGCATTGTGCACATCAACACAAACTAAAAAACAAATCAACTCAAACTAAGTTTCACTTGAACAACTCGCGATCGAGTTATCTGAGAAACAGTAGCCTTAACAAATGGACAATATGTTGGCCTGAGTAATCATTTACTGAGAAGATTTACTCTGTATTGTTCTAATGAATGGAGTGATCTGTTTTGCAGGTATTTGGTCCTCTGTTGCCAATAGTTAACGTCGACAATGTGGACGAAGCCATAGAGTTTATTAATGACAGGTATGAAACGTATATGAGAGTGAGAGACCTTAACATAGTATACGTTAAGCATTATTATTATTATTATTAATTTTATTTTAATATGATTATTTTTCCGGGGCTGTAGGGACAAACCGCTAGCTCTGTACATCTTCTCTAACGACAAATCCAAAGTTGATCGTATCTTGAAGAACACGTCTTCAGGGGGATTCCTGGCAAATGACACGGTTGTACATGCTGGAGGTACGTTGTTGTTAAATAGACCATTTTACAGTTATGGATGGAGGCGAGGCTGGAGGCGACTTTGTTTTGATACAAACCTTCCTGCTTTATTATGCAAATGAAGTTGTTTTTATGCTAACTAGTATTTTCCAATTTCCATAACAAAACAAAGGAGGTTTGTATCAAAACAAGGTCAACCTCAGCCTCACGTTCACGCGAAGGCTAGGGTACTAAGTCCATAACTGTAAAATGGTCTATTGAGAGATTTTGAATCACGCCCAAGGAAAACGGCAAACTTCAATCAGTACTACGTGACCGGAAATTCCATTTTTTTTCTGTTTGGGAAGTTTCAGAAAACATGTTCTGTGGTTTGTGTCAGTAGATTTGGATATACGTGTACTTTGTAGCGGGTAGTTCTTTCACCAGGTCAAATTTTCTTGTTCTCTGTTTATGCACAAGATTACCACCCGGATGGTTTGTGTAACTATAGTAAGCTCCCTTATAGTTTTCCCTTTACTTATCGTCTGCTACTCAATTAAGCAACTACAATGACGGCGGCTGCTAAAGCGTCTCTTTAAGATCGAATTCTCGCTGTTTCAAAATTCATCAGTACAAGCTGATGCAATAAGAACTTTGTACTTTAATAAATATTCCAATCCTTAGATACTCGCAATTTGTTTTTACACAATTAATTGGTCATGGGAAGCTTAAGCAAAGCCGACAACGAACGAGGACGACAAAAATGCATAAGGCCTTGATAAGCACGTACATCATTCTATTTTATATGTATACATTCCTCTGCCGCAGTTGTACGTCCACGGTGTGAAACTGCCTAATTTCACGTTTTGTCGAGGACATGAACACAAGACAACGGTTTTCTTATCCTCTTATTAAACCCAGATACCTTCCTTTAGAATTCAATCCCAGAAAAATTCACCAACATTTGAAAAATTAAACGACGTGGAATATCAGCAGTGAATTTTGAAACAGTGTGAGTTCATTTTCACCACCGTCGTCATTGCTTAAGCTCCGTAATAAGGCAGAATGGATTTCAGTTCGGGGAATAGTCATATTACCATTGCAAATAAGATGTCTAGAGGCGAATCAGTTTATTCCTTACGGTATTTCATTGTAGTTCACACTCTGCCGTTTGGTGGTGTTGGCGGAAGTGGAATGGGTGCATATCATGGCAAATATTCGTTTGATGCATTCTCACACAAGAAAGGTTGTGTTTTGAAGAAACAGATGTTGGAGTCTATTAATAGGTAAATAGCTTCTTTCATTCTATGCGCCAACCAGCAAAGAGCAAGGCTGATACTGCGTCTTGACAAAATGTAAAAAATGTCCGTGGACAGGAATCCAAGAATCACGCTGATGTTATATAAGTAGAAAGGCCACAACCGAACTTGGTTGGTCTCAGTGCCGGATCCAGACCCTAAGATAAGGGGGCGGTCATCCAGGTGCTTAGATGTGGGGATGGGGGGGGCTTCCTTGAGCCCTAGAAATCGATAAACAGGCTCGGGCGCTTTATTTCGTTCTCAAATCCTTCTTTGTTAGACCTCTGTGGTCGAGAATGCCTGGAGATAACGCCTTACATGTAGATATTCAAAGTGTCCTAACGTCCAACACTGGTTTTACCAAAGGTTGTCGATTCACCCATGGAACACTTTAATACTCTAGGGACAAACCTGCTCACTTTCCCGAAGGCTAAGGTGATTTCTTTCTATATTTTCAGCTTACGTTATCCTCCGTATGAAGAGAAGCGTTTTGCCTGGATCCGTTGGCTTATGAGCTCGAAGGAAAATTCGATAAAATCACTTTCAGACGTGCCTCCTCTTCTCCTTTCAATACCGGTGGCGATAATTCGAAAGGTGCCCTGTTTTAATTGTCGTCGTTGATTATTTAACAACCTCGTCCCTTGGCTTTTCCTTAAGTAAGTCTGAAGTAAGTCATTAGGTAACATTTTTTTATTTAAAGAGGGTAATACATTATAGATGAAACAAGCTAACAAACTTATGGTTCTCGAATTGAAATTCAGAAACTAAAATATTTACACTATAATAATAATAATAATGATGATAATGATAATGATAATGATAATGATAATGATAATAATAATAATAATAATAATAACCGTACAAAAGTTCTGAAATACCAAGTAAGTTCACAAGTAAAAGTGTGTGATAAAATGTGTAATAAAAACTACTATACTTAAAATGAAAAAAATACGGCGGAAATTCTCGCATAAAAACCGGAATTTTAAAAATTACTCATTAAAACGTGTGTTGCTAGGAAGTGAAATAGTTTAAAAATCTCAAAAATTAAAGTAAACGAGAGATTGTTGTTGTCCAAAAATTAGGTTGCAAAGACCTTTTCGATAACAGAATCCTAAGGCGTCCTTTCCATTTAAAATAAACCGGCAAACCATACCGCTCCACACGCGACCACAAGTTAAACTGCATGAGTTATACATCCTTCACTTTCTCTTGTTAAGAATGGATAAAGTAAGGTATAGTTGTAGTATTTATTGATTCTTCCTGTTAAACTACTATTTACTTGAAAATTTCTTGAAGGTACGATGAAACGGAAAAGCTCTGGGGACGAGGCTGTTTATTTGGTTGTTGTATTACTAGACCCTCTATGTAGTAACACGATCAATAATTAAAGCACTTAACATACTTTAGGGGTCGTGTACAAATCTATAACAATAGGCCAATTGCACGATGACATCATTTACTACTACTACGACTAGAATCCATCAGGGTTTACCTTTCTGATGCAAATTACGGCTTTTGTCATTTAAATCTCGCTGGGATTACCAAGATTTAAATATAAAAAGAAAAACGAAAAGGATTCTTGTCGTGGTAGTAGAATGACGCCATCGTGCAAATGGCCTATTAAGAGCAAGAAAAAGATGGGTTTTTTTTTTCAAGGACCAAAGTTTTTTTTTTTTTAACTCGCTTGACAACGAAGTCATCAACTCTAGATCCCTTCCTCTTTTAAATAAGTAGTTATGACACGTTAAACTGAAGTGTTATTTTTTTTTTTTTTAACTCGCTTGACAACGAAGTCATCAACTCTAGATCCCTTCCTCTTTTAAATAAGTAGTTATGACACGTTAAACTGAAGTGTTGAAGACGGCCTAAGTTTGCACAAGTTCTCCCCGCCACTTTTCTTTCTGTATTTTTTCCTTTTGTGTGGCAAATGAATGAATAAATAAATAAATAACCAAATAAATGAATCCAGCTTTAAATGGAATAAATGGAAGGGGTCGTTAACACAAAAAACGCGCATGAAATTAGAAATTCAAATTAAAAGGTAAAATCAGATATCTTCTTAGCACTGACCGAACAGATAAACTCTTAAAATTGAGTTCTGTAAGTCGGTAATCTACTTTCACTTTTTTGGAAAATTGATGAAAATTATAGGAGTCACTGAAATGACCTGAGACAAAATCCCACAATACAGCGCCTTTATAACACTGAGTTTTCCGAATAATATGTAGAAAGTCACGGGACAACGGGCTTATTTTGTCCTCAGACGTTAAACGGAGTCTTTTCACACAGCTTACATAGGAAATCAACGTTATTAAACTGTTGTGAAATAATTTAACGAGACTTAATTTGTACTCGTATCATAAATCGAGTTGCACGAGGCTGGTAACTTCCATAACTGTTATCGATGGCATATCCCATTGATAATTATTAAAACTTACCCTTTAAGTAATACAATCCAGAGCAATCCTCGGAGACCCAGGGGCAGTCAGTCGGGTCGGGAGAAAAGGCGCGACGAAAGCCTGCCGCTGGGTCTCCGAGAATGGTCTAGAGCTTGCACGGATTTAACATGATCTAATTTAGTAAAATTCACCCTGATGGTGATGTTGTATGTTGACAGTAAGGAGGATCATCTTGAAACATAAGTCAAGAAGAGATTCTCCTTTTAGAAAAGAGATTTATGTCTCTCTAGAATTTATAAGTTTTAAGGAAATTTTGCTTATCTTCTCTTTTTTCTTGCCTTTTTTATTTGTATAGGTCTTTGGGCTGCCGAGGTATTTCCTTGAGAAGTAGATGCACTGAGCTGACAAGTCTCATAAGAATTGTGGGATTGATAGGGAGATAAACGGGTCACATCCTCCCTTGAAACTGTAGTTCTGGTTCATATCTTATATTATAATGTACTGTTAGTTTCCTGTAAGTTTGATTTCACTGTTACCGTGTTTTTTTTTTTCCATCAATAGAGGGATTTAGAGTGAAGTTTACGGCAAACGTCGGATTCAACAAGAAAATTCCTTAAAAAAGGGGGTGCTTAAAGCAGTCCAAAACAATTGTTATAGACAAAAACAACGTGAAGCTGCTAATTTGGGGGCAGAAGTATTGATAACAGTAAAGCACAAGTGACTTGGTTACATGGTACAAATTCACGTTTGCCTTTTGCCGTAATGCGTGGTTCAATTTGACCTGTTACCATGCCTCCCCGGGCGTTTGCAATTTATTTTTTTCCCGGTGGTCCATTCCCCACCCCCGGAAACACAGAAGGAGACAATTCCCCATCCCCGAGCCCCTGCAAAACGAGACGTTTTCTGAACTAATATGAACGTTTTATAGTAAGAGTTATTGAGAGAAGAATAATACATGTATGCAGTTTAAACGCGAACAATACATTTGATAGATCAAATCTATGTTTATCTATCTAAATATTATATTAAAAGCCTTGTATCCGTTTCTATATATAGTCTATTGAAGTTGTCTTACTATTAAACTAGACAGAAGAAATATTTCTTTGTTTCTTTTGCAACTGAAAAAAAAAAACATTTAAGTACGCATCATACGCTTTGATAGGTTATTCCTCTTCAACCACTCTACAACAAATTCCTGGGTTTTCCCTTGAAAATACATAGCCTTGAACTGAGTTTCAAAGCTTCGTGCAAACTATGCGAGAAATAACACGTACTTCGCAAAATCAGAGAAAAGTAATTTTTGATTTCCGGCACCCCCTACCCTTGGACAGGACGGCTTCAAACAGTTCCCCACCCCGGCCAGAAGGGCAGGACTTGTCCCGGGGTTTGCCCGGGGGAATGGTGACACGTTTAACTGAACCATAAATAAGCGTGACTCTAAAAAGTAGTTAGAATATCACATCGTCTTGGCCTTTGGCCGAGATCACAACACAAATCACACGCTGTAGTCGTGTTTCCTGGCTCATTTTGAATACCTTTTTTTATAGTAAATGACTGTAACTACGCCGCCATTATGCTACCGTAGTCCTTAGTAGCCTGTGGTACATGGCGGTGGTTTCCACCCACCCTATTGTTCGCTGTGTCTACTCTTCCAGCCTATTTAGACTATTCACAGCCTCCTATTAAGGCACTTAAGCAACGATGACGGCGACCGCCACGAGAACGTCCACAAAGCAAAGCAACAACTCTGTACGTCTGGCATGTGCATCACCTCTTCTGGTGCCTTTTTTGCCATCACTACACGACTACGAGCTGAAACTTCCTAATTTCACATTTTAGATATGTCGTAAGCAGAACACGATTAATGTTTCTTTTTTCTGAAATTTGATACAATCCTTAAGAATTATACTCCAGGCTCCAGTTGTTAAAAGGGTGGATAACGCTATCCTCTGGATTAATTTCAATGCAGCGGATAACGCAATTGTTTCTCCTCATACTTATCCGCTGGATAGTGAATTATCCGGTGGATAGCCCTATCCAGGGCCACAAGAAATCGTCCACATTTGAAAGAGGTAGAATTATAGCAATAGTTACCAGCGCGAATCCACTTTTTAGGTGACGTTTTCGTAGCTGTCGCCGTTGCCGTGGCCATCGTTGTTGCTAAGCTCTCTGTTTTCTCGTTGGACGGGCGAGCTGGACGCGTATCTCCCTCATAGTTCGCGCATCTTTCTGTTGATAATTGTCGGGTCCATCCAGACTGCCATGAGAAGAAAGAAAGGCTGTGGACGGTCCATAGCATAGTCATGAACTGTGACCCACGCGTGTAATTTAGTGCACAAAGGCTAGCTTACGAAAGCCAAAAAATTATTATAGACCATCGCTTTATTATGCTAATACGACTGCCGGGGTAATTGCAGGATCACTTTTGATCGAAGTACCCTGCCATACTGTCCGGCTGCAGTGTCTGGGCGTGTAACTTTTTACTACATGTCAGCAATCCACCGTACCTAAAAAGATGGTGACTGGTACATTTACCCACAGTTCTTAGCGCATGAGAACCATAAAATTGCTCATAAAAACACACACAAATGTTTTATAAAGTTCAAACCTAGGATAGGCAATTTTGCTATTACAGGGACGAATTTCGTCCCCCCAAAATATGACTGTATGTGTAATTGGCCGTGTTAGGTTCGAAAGGAATTGTGGTAAAATGTACAGCCGCCATCTTTTTCCGTACGGCGGATTAAGATCGTGATTTAATTTCTGCGTTATGGAAAGCGTGAATTATTAAAGTCGTTGCCGCCTGCCGTTTTGCGTTTCCAACACAGGGAATAACGTCAGCGACATGTTTCCTGAAATTGAAGTAATATAATTATAAATTTAATGAACTGATTATGAGACAAGAAATAAAACATGACTATCAATTTTGTATTGCTACGCTGTGTTAAACCCTTCCGCTTTAAGCGGGGCATGGGGTCATGGGAAAGATTCAAAAACGTAAACCCCCTTCCCTTGACCCATCTTGCTGCGACTTCCGTTGAAAGTCCCACGATGCGCCTGCATACGAGGAAGGACTCATAGCCGGCAAACATTGTATGAACTCTTAAATACAACCCCGGGCCACATTGGTGGGAGGCGAGGCTGCATGCGGTGGGGACGAAAATAGAATGGCAAATACCCCACCCCGCGGATCTTCCCCAATCAACTTTAGAAGACAGAACTGCAGAGGTAAGGTGGATTTCCACTGTAGCGAAATTTTAACGTGCGTACGCACGTAGATTTTATGCTCGTAATTGAAAGAGGGGCAATTTATGAAGTGTCGCGCGTAAACGTAAAAATTGAGCGAGTTTCATCTTTTACGTTTGCGCGCAACCTTTCATACATTGCCTCATTTGTTTTTTATGCACATAATTTTTACGCCCGTACGCATATGGAAATTACGCGACTGTGGATATTCATCCTAAAGGTGGATTTCCACTGTCGCGTAATTTTGTTTGTGCGTACGCACGTAAGATACCCGAGGTTCAACTTTTACCTTTAAACGCGGCCTTTCATACATTACCTCTACTTTATTTACGCACGAAAGAATTACGCGACAGTGGAAACCCACCTTTATTCGCGATTACTGACCGCTCGATTGAAAGTCTTTCATAAATATGTACAAGCGAGAAGATTTGCTATGGGGGCTATGTAAGAAATGACTTAATGAGTGATCCCTGAGGAAACAAGCTGACAAGATAACTTTGTTTCCCTCGAATGATTTTCTGAAGTCGAGATTTGAGGATTCTTGATTTCAAGTAAATCTCCGTTTATTTAACATAGGGTGAAACGTGATAATACATAAGCAAGCACTAATAGCTAACGCTTGTACCAGCAACCTTAAACCCTTACGTTAGCAAATACCATAATGACATTGTTTTGTTCCAAAAGACCTCGACAAGCAGCTTTGTGTCCACACTGACAGCATCTCTTTATAAATATTCAGCTGGACTCAATGCGAGTCCACGTTTTGTATGCCAAAGCATAATTTTCATGCGCTTATTTATCCTCAGACAATTTACTTTACGGCAAAATAAGCTGCAGAGAAGGAGAAAAATATTCTCTCTCCCTACCGCGTCTCACCTTGCTCGAGTGAGGTGATTTTCACCCGGCCGGGCTCACGTGTGTCCATAATAAGGAAAAATAAGTGACTCCTCCTATTCAACTTTTTTCTTCTTAATCACTACCTTTCGGAGAATGCTATAACGATCCCTGAAAAACTAATCTACTATCTACTTAATCAAAAATTCGGGATCTTTTTCCAGTAAGACAGCCTTAACTCCCTCAAAGTGAGCGTTAGCATAGTAATTTAATTCATCCTTGGTTTGCTTGTGAGTCAACTTGCTGACATCATCTGGTAACTTACGAAGTTTCTTTCCAGTTTGCATTGCAATCATCTGC
>CALNXI010002965.1:0-45547 GCA_942486025.1 Porites evermanni
AAAAATCATTTACCTAATGGCTTTGCACTTTAAGCCTGGCTTTGAAACAGCTAGCTAGAGGCTTGGGGCAATTCAGAAATAGCTTATGATCAATTCCCTTGCTCTTGCTCGCTACATGTACCTAAAATAATGTACACTGGAACCTCAATTTACCAAAGTGCCATTTGAAAGGGACTGGAAAAATTTGTTCGTATATATCGAGAATTTGTTAGATTGAAAACCTTGATTTAACAAATTTTTGGGAAAACAAGCAAAATGTTCATTATATCAAGGTATGGCGGTAGTTAATGATTAATTTACAACTCCCAGCATTTCTGGATCTGAACAATTTCTGTAATAAACACAAAAACAGGCAAACAAATCTGCTTAAAACTACTGTACACATAAATTTTACCCTCTTTGGTCTGTTTCACATTCAACTTTAGCTACACCTTTGGTCACATTTTGACATTTATTTGTTACATCAAGGTAATTTATTTTACATATTATGCATTGCTGGATTGTGTTCGTGATAATGAGGATTTCGCTAAATCGAGGTGCGTTATATCAAGGTTCTTGTCTATACATTTTATTGTAATTTTGGCCAGGCTGAAGAAAATCATTCGTTATACCGAGGACTTCATTAGATAGAGGTTTGTTAACTGAGGTTCTGTTCCATACATTTTATTGTAATTTTGGATGGGCTGAAGAAAATTGTTCATTATACCGAGGACTTCATTATATAGAGGTTTGTTAACTGAGGTTCTGTGCCATACATTTTATTGTAATTTTGGATGGGCTGAAGAAAATATCATTTGTCATACCGAGGACTTCATTATATAGAGGTTCGTTAAATCGAGGTTCTGTTCCATACATTTTATTGTAATTTTGGACGGGCTGAAGAAAAACGTTTGTTATACCGAGGACTTATAATTATAGGGGTTCGTTGTTCCACTGTAGTAGGGACATACGTACCACACCCAAGAGGGCCTCCTTAATCCTTTTAGCCACAATATCTGCATACAAAATAATTCTCCAAACTGATCTCTTTACATTTCCTTACTGAATTAGTTGGGAGAATTTGAAAAATGATCAGAGCATTTTCCCTTTGGTGATCATTTTATCAATTCTCAAGACCTCTTCTCTTGATTGCATATTAATATCATTAGGAGAAAATTGATGTTTGTCACTCTTGGCGCTGGTTAAACAGCGGACAAGACTAGATGAAAATGGTGACAAATGACAAAGATAGGTTCAATATCCACAGGGGCGTGGTATACTCCTCAAAACAGGAAAAAACTGTATTGAAATTCAAACTAAGAGACTCACACACCTCAATTAGATCTTCTATTTCTTTGGCAATCCTCATTTCCTCCTCATCAGATTTTGCATCTTTTAACCTGTTCTGGAGAATGTTAAGGTGGACATCTGGAGCAGGAACAGCATCAGTCTAAAATTGCCAAACAAACTTCATTAGTCCATGTAGGTAAGCATTGCAGGGCATGAAGTTGGCTATACATTTATTACATGATCAAACAAATAACGGAAAAAAATTCACCTAAGTAAGGGAATGTTCAACAAATAATAATAAACAAAAGTGCCTTCTTGTGATTTGAGTTCCTCTCCAAATATTTTGGGCCTGGCCCTTCATATGGCCCCCCCAAAAACTTTTATTTGCTGGACCAACACAGGAAATCCTAAGCAGCCATGTAATCAATTATTTTTCTGGCAAAAGTGTACAGCAGTGTCGTCGGTACAACCACAAGGTTATGTTACTTTGACGTCGATACAACCGTAAGGTTTGTTTAGGACACCCTCGACCTGAGAAGAATACATTTGTTAAAGAAAGCGAGGGATAAATTTGTATAGATGCTGGCCATGTGAATGAAAACGCTCTATAATGGCTGACTATGTGACAGGAAGAGATGAAGTGAATCTTCAATCCATTCTGATTGGCTCCTGAACGGATGAGATGGGTCTATCCAACCTTCTTGGGACTGCCAGCTTTGTTCCAGTCGAGAACACAAGAAAGCATTAATTTGATGACAGTTTGGTCAATGACATGATGGCTGAATATTCTTGTATTAATGGACTGTGACACAAAACACACAGACAACAAAATTTGACCGATATCCAGAATTTCTGAAACCTGGACCAAAACAAAAAAGAGTGAAACAAAGCAGGGTGGAAGAACTGGAAAGTCGCTAAAGGAGTTGCATGAGACAGAAAGTGTTGGTCAGACAGCGTGGAGGCCTACGCGCCTACTGGCATGCATGATGATGATGATGACTTAATAACTATCAGAAAAATAATGCATAATGATACAATAATGTCATTATAGTGTTTGACTTACAATTGGTTCACTTCTGTACTCTTCTGGTGTAATTCCAGAAGATTTCCCTTGTCCATCACCTTGATAGTCATCTAAGTCTTCATGGTCAAATGCCTATAATATATTGCAAATTAAGGAATTTCAAAACAGTGAGATACATGTACAACCGTTTTCTCTGACTAATCTGGGCTGGAGGCTTGACTGTTTTGAGGAATGTTTTCGGCTGAGATTTCATAATCAATCATCAGAAATAATCAGATTGACCCACTTGATTGATCATCGATTGTAATTGGTAAAAATCTCTTTATAGGAAGTCGATCCATTTTACAATGGCCATCATACCGTGTTTTAGAACACAAAAAATATGAGTTCCAGTGGCGCAATCAGTGGTTAGAGTGTCCCATCTAGAACTCAGATTCATAATTTTTTCACTATTCGAAAATTTTACTGACTGCTGAGAAAATCTCATCATAAACTTAGGCAATATTTTAAAACAGAGTGCACTGAAGACTTTTGAGGAGGTACATGTACCTGGAATAAAACCTCAAGCGACTTCTGAAAAAAAAAAGTGAGAGTCTCCTTTCAATGTGCATTGGATATTCTTGTTAATCAAAAGGAGACTTGAGCCATGCACCCCTTCAATTAAGGGTGACTGAACATCAATATGAACACAGTTGTGACATCCAACCTGTCTTCGATCAACAGTTTGACTCACTATTGCCACTTCTACATGAGTATCTCTTCATTCCGTCACCATGGCTTACTAAAGGCTTGGAGCTTGTTATTACAGTGTAAATTAAGTCTGTTGTACAAAAATGAAAATCTCAAATATTATTAAGATTACTAACCATGTCTCCATATTTCTGAACGTGACTGGTGTTTGTCTCCCTTTTAACAATTTCAAATTGCTTCAAAAGAGACTCCTCACTGAGATCAACCTGCAAAATGTCCAGACATAATAATTATCATCCCTGAAATGATCAGGATGTTGGATGTTCCTAAAGAGAAACAAACAGATCAACATGTTAAGGTATGCAAAAAGGGCCAGCATTGGTGGATAAAAATATTGCTTTTGACAGGCTGGTGGGGAGCAAGGGATGGCGCAGTGGTGAGAGCGCTTGCCTCTCCCACCAATGTGTCCTGGGTTCATATCCCAGCGTCGATGCCAAATGTGGGTTGAGTTTGTTGTTGGTTCTCTCCTTTGCTGTGAGAGGTTTTTTCTCCGGGTACTCCAGTTTTCCCCTCTCCTCAAAAACCAACATTTCCAAATTCCAATTTGATCAGGAATCGGGTAGACGAAGAACCACTTTGTGGATGTGCTACCTTCAAATCATCATCATCATTATTATAAAATAGCCCTTCTAGTAAATAATTTCTGATAAACACCAAGATACTTCTTCTGGAAAACCACCTAGTAAACATTGTAAAACAAAGGACCGAAGAATGTGGCATATTAGGCCAGGAGGCACCCGGGGCCTTGCCATGTAACCCTGAGTTTGAAATTATAATTTTTAGTCTTGCTTGCTTTAGTAGCAAGACTAAAGCAAGGCTAGCTGGTTAGCCTGAGAGCAAGCTTGGCGCGGTGCTCTAGTGGCAGGGTGAGAAAAGGAAGGAGAGCTTCGCAACTACATCTCTGGAATTTGAATTCCACCTCCACTTCCCCGTGGCTCCCTGTCAACTGAGCTATCACGCATCAGATTTCCGCCAATCAGCGCGAGGGTAATGACATCATTACAAATGTCATCTCTGCCAATCAGTCTTGTGATGAGCATGCAGTTTTTTTCAGCAATGGTTGAAATGACACTCGTCATGTCCACCACGTTTTCGTTCTTTGGCAATTATGTAATTTCTCTCGAATCAAGGCCATTAATTGTTGTGTATTTATACATGCATACTATTTTTGATAAATTTTCAGAAACAAATTTTCGAGTATGATATAAAAAGTAAATAATTATCCTGGGCCCAGTTGTTTGAAAGGTGGATAATGCTATCCACTTGATAAATCTCTACCCAGTGGATAGGGCAAATTGGTTTCCCTAATATTTATCCACTCAGGATAGTAATTTATCTGGTTGATAGCACTAGCTATCCAGCATTTGAACAACTGGAGCCTGAAGAATACTCGACCACTGATAAAGTACATGTAGGACATGAGAAACTTTTTGCAAGGAGACCCTGTTTCATGTAGAATTAATTGCCTCCTCATTTCTTATCTATCTCCAAGCAAGCGAGACTTAACACTTTTAGGAGTGTTCTTGTTGATTCTAGTAATGCAGTATGACTGCAGAAGAATTCAAAACAACCTTAAAGTACCTTCATGGTTGAAACAAGAAATTTAATTATTTTGTAATATATATCTTTTTTTGTTAAAAAATACCTTGTCAGAGTTTTCCATCCATTTAACAGAGTACACATCTCCAAGATACGTCTGGTATTTCTTACTATAGTAGCAGGCGTAAGAGGATTCATGAGGATTTGCAGCTGTGGTTGCAAACACTAGCATAGCAAAAAAATAGAAAAAAAGAAAGAAAAAGCAATTTCTGGGAAAATATAATTAAGGTATAGTTTGAATTATTTATAATTTTATGTTATTCAAAATATTTCAGCCCGTTTCCGAGTGGCTAATTTTCATTTACGTAATATAAATTAGATTTACAGCAATCTTGAAAGATGCAAAAAGCTATTAGAAAAGGATATTTGAGGACTGCTAGCCAGAAGAGAGAAATCACGATAATTATAAATTATGTATATAGGTTGTTTTATTACAACTTGAGAGAAAATAGAACACCAGCACACTTAACGGCTCAGCATACTATGAAAATGCCAATAAAACAATCAAATTTCTTCACTTAAGTGCCTAATCTTCTAGCTGGTTATCAGACCAGCCTACAGTACTGACAAGCACTATTAAGGCCAGCTACCCCATGAGCAGAGGCTACATTTTTTTGCACTGTGAACTAGCCTGCGAAAAACAGCCACTACTGACAACTGTTAAATTTTCTATTTTTGCATGACAGTTCACATTACGAAAACATGTGCCTATGCTTTTAGAGTAATATCAAGGGCAGTTGTGTTATTTTAAAAATATTGCATTATTATTAAATATGTCAGACTGGAGGTCAACATACCATTGATATCTTTTTCAAGTTTCACAAACATGGAGCCTGATTCACATGCTTCTAGGTAAAACACCATCTAGTGACCAGGAATAAATTTAAAAACGTAACAGAACTCAAGTCAGATTATTATTCAGTGCCATGTCAACTATGTTAACTTTGATTTTCATTTAACATTATATAAATTGCTTTAACTTATGGAAAATTGTGACACTATGGAATTCCTGTAATAAGAAAGTCACTATCATTAGAGTACTGTAGAAGGGTTTTTTAACGCAGGTTATGCTTGATGGTTACATGTAGAATTCCACACCATTGAGCACGAGAACAAACGTGGGACGAGGTTGCTTACTCAGTCACCCTTGCTATTTTTCGTCACTCTGGATTAGGTGAGGAGGACAGCCTATGTTAAAAAGAGGCATAGTATTCAGTGGTCCCCGATCACAACATCCCGAGAAAAATCTGTTTTCCCAATGGCCTGGCCCTGTTGTCACACAGGACACAGAACACAAGGGACAAAACACAGGCTTTAGAGGAACAGAATGTACATGAAGGTTGGTCTAAAAATCAGTGTTACCAAGAAGAAGAAAATGAGTGTCAGTGCCAAACAGGTTGATGATTGCATGGGAGCAGATTGAAGAGGTACCTTTTAATAGGAATATTGTGAGTTAGAAAGAAGAAACTGAGGAGGACATCCAGGCCCCATAATGGTCCACAACACTGACAAAATTAATAGGACAAACTTGAGAAATTTTGAGTCAAATGGTCAGTGCTCTTTTATGGTGCAGAAACTTGGAGATTGCATGACGACTGAAAAAAGGAACTGAAGTTTCAGGAAAAGCTTTTAGTTTCAGGTGAACATAAACAGGTTCCTAAGGAGCAACCTGAGGATTGGGAGGCCCAGAATAATCAGAAATGAAGAGCTGTGGACACAAGCAGGGCAGTGGCTGATTGCGGAGCAGATAAAAGAACAAAATTTATTGGTCATGCAGTGAGGGGCCTAGATGGATGTGTGGCCAAGACAGCCCTTGAATAAACCCAAAGGGGAAGTGTGAGAGAGCGAGTCAGACCCTGACACACTTGGAGGCACACAAGGATGCTAGCACTTGACACAAGGCAAAACAGCTCCATTAAGGGATAACCCCCTCTACAGTATGTACAAACTGTAACATGTTTTTCCTACCCTGGCAAATTTCTTATTCTCGTGCATATAATTGATGGCTTCTAACAAGTCTTGTGAATGGAGCTAGAAAAAAGTGAAAAAATTAACAGTTATGTACTTCAACACCTTAAATACTGTAAACACTGTCTAGCATAATGTATCCCAAGCACTGGTACCCCAGTTCAAGCTACAAACAACATACAAAAACTTTGAAAAAACTGACAGACAGTTACTGTACAGTAATTAATAATAATAATTATAATTATTTAATTGCACCAATGACATTACAAGTCTTCAAAGCAAATAACATTATGGCTTAACTAACAGACGACCAATAGCATCGTGACTTAATTGACCAATAAAGTCAATAACCAGAGTTGAATACCATCAACTGACGTGATACAACTCACTTTGAAGATGACTGTTGTACACGTTGTCGAAACGTCAGTCACTGTCAACAACGACAGTCCTATTCAGGACTAATTTCACCTGGAATATTACATAATAATAATAATAATAATAATACATCACTATAATTATTTTATTTTATTTTCCTTTTTAGTTCAACTTACCACGCTGTCTGGAAAAGCAATAAGGTTTGGCGCACCATGATCAGTGAAGTAGACAAAAACATGATCATTGGGTCCACTAAAAAATAAACCAATTAAAAAATGAATGATTCAGTAACAAAGTCAAAGATCTGAATCACTTGAGATGTCAACGACCCACCCAGAACGTAACAAATCTCTGGCAAAGTCCACTCCTGCAAGTGAAGCCTATGCTCTAAGAAAAATTAAAGGGAGCCCGTGCTCTAACCCTGCTAAATTTCAGGGTGCCTGGCATAACAGTTCTTACTATGAGAAAACTAAGATTTTCTAGTCACCCAGGAGCACGAGTTAGGTACAAGGGGCCACTGGGTGCTGTTAGAGTACAGCTTTACTCCTTTGTTTGTCTGCCATTAGGTTGTGGGATTTCCTACATGTATGGGCTGCACTTGGTTGCATGGGACCAGGGCTCGAAATAATGGCTGGTCAACGGACAATGTCCGGACTGATTGGGGAGTTGACCGGTCAACCTTTTGTCTTGCCGATCATGTTGACCAGTCATATCTGATCGTGCTGTTCGGTTGTTATCAGTGCGTAGCCAGTAGCTGTGTATTGATGAACTTTGATCTGAAATCCTGGGTGCACAAAATTGAAAACATTTTCACTTTTATTAGTTAATTTTCTCGATAGGAAAAAAAAATTTCTTTTGCTGTAATGGGGAGTAACTTGGATTACCAGTGGAGTTCTAGGATCAAGATCTCACACTGTGATACGGACTGTCAAACAGAAATCATTATATTTGGAGGCACCCAACAAATTCAATGTGTACGTTAATTTATTTTCATTATTGACAATGAGTGCTTTAAAGTTCTGTAGGCTCTAAGCAACCACTTTTTTGGAAATATATAATGCCAGTTTTGGTTCACAGGCCCCTGTTTGATGAGTTATTTATCCAATAAATTTGACTGACCAGAAACGACACTTGACCGAGCTAAAATGAATTTGGCTGGTCATCATGTCCGGAGACTCTCCAGAAATTTTTTGGAGCCCTAGGGGACCTACACTGTTTGAGTCCAGTTTCAGTCTGTCCTGTCTTGGGTAGGTCTGTTCCCACTGAAGCTTGTAAATGGAGGATGATTCTATGGTTTTCTTTACACATTTCACTTCCTTTCAACTAAATTTTACACACCTGTCAATCACTTTACCACTGCCGATGCCCTTCATGGCTTCCTTGTTTCCTTTTAGGATGTTTAAGAAGTTTTTTGGAGTCACCTCCTTTAAAAATTTCAGATTAAAATAAAAAAGGCATATAATTAAGAATTGATTTTCCCAAGACAACATTGTTTTCAACCACAATCACAAGAATTTTTGTGGGTTGTTAGTTGCACCTTAGGTAAATGGTCTGTGCACAGGGCAGGCATCACCCAGCAGCACTCAACAGGGCTACCAGTTGCCAGGGATTTTGCTAAACTTCACCGACTGAAGAGTGGTTACAGCTGGCTGAAATTGCTCCAGGAAACAATAAATATTAAGACTGCTTAGCTTTTCCTCAGCAGCCAAGCCCTACATCCCTTGGTAAAAAAGTTGCACCCTAGGTGAGTAATCTGTGTATAGGATAGGCATCTCCCACAAGAATTCAAACAAACTACCAGTTGTAACCTTACTTAGTGGGTAATCTGTAAAGAGAAGTTCAGGTATCAACCACAAGAAAATGCCAAATGGCCTGACCACTTGCACCTTAGTATTCAAACTGATATTGCAAAATCACTCTCACCTCTTTTGTGTAATCTTTTAGTACTCCTTGGTACACATTTTTTCCCCCAGGCTGATTTCAAACAAAAAAAAAACAAATATTATTATCCGTGAAAGAGAGAATAATTAACCTTTAAAGAATTAAGGCAGGAACAAAATTTGTTCATTTAATGATCAACACTATTAACAGCATAAGGACAGGCATGCACAGACATACAGTAGGAAGCCTGTGCACTACTAACTACAACCACGATATACAAATTATTGTAAGCATAAACTAACATGTGTTAGTATGAGACCACCTGCTCTATGCTTCTTATGTCTAAGGTTATATGATACAGCTATACATAACAATGTAATGAATTACTGCAATAATTTATTATAACTTTGAACATAATGCATTATTATTATCATTATTATTATTATTATTATTATTATTATTATTATTACCTTGGATTAATGCAGCCTTATAGCCTCTGTTGCAGGCATAATCTAACCCCGCTTAGTAGAATAAAATTGATGTCCTTGTTCTGAGCCCCCAATGGACTCAAGGAAATGCATTTCAAATTTCCCTAATGCCTTTTTTTTAACAGGCGGTACATAATCAAATTCTGGTACACAAGTGGGGCCCAAAACAAGGATTTTGGTGCTGCTTTGTAGATGTTCTTAACCAGGGTTCAATTTAATACAACTTTTACAAAATTTACAAGTGTAGCCATTGTTTTAGAGTCTGAAAGCAATGGCTACACTCCTAAATTACACTTGTAAAAGTATTATTAAATTGACCCCAGCCCAGAGGTTTTGTTCCATCTATGGTGAAGGCTACATTCAGCCCTTCTGTGGTAACTAAAATGTTCAATTATAGTGTTAAACTGAAAGTATTCATGTACCTTGTTGATGATGACTCCAGGTGTTGGATTGCTGGGTACGAAAACATAAGAGGGCACAAATCTGAATCTCTTATAATAAAGTGATTTTTTTACCTGAACCGTAAAACAGATACATGTTCAGTGTACCAAAAAAATACTGCAAAATACAGGTAGCAAGAGGTAAACAACAAGGACAATGGATTTAGTGCAAAATAGTGCGTAGTATTCTACTACCTATTTCACAGGACATTAAGTAAAATCACTCTACTTCTGCACAATACTATTTATTTCTCAGAAAATAAATTTCACAAAAAGAAAAAAAAATTATCGATCTGTTTTTTTGTGATTTTTCCTTTTGCCATGACTGTTAGGGCTGAAAGTGTTTACACCAAGAAATAAAAAAAAGCTTACACATATATGTCACCTTTTTGTTGATTCCACACTTACAATTTGTTGTGAGCGATGTCGTCATACATCATGACCACAATGTTCTCATCAGGGATACCATTCTTGTGGAGAATTTGGTAGGCATGACATACATCCGCCTAGCACAGTGAGAAAAGGAAACTTTTAGGTCTAAATTCTGATATTATCAGATGGTAAAATCGCATCTGAATACATAAACTTAAAGGTAAAGGTGCACACAAGCCAAAGGCACAGACAGCCAGACAAGCTTATCCCGGACTCATAACTAGCATGAATCATGCCTAAGAGTATTGCTACTCCCACCTAGATGGGATGCTAGTCCATCGCAGGGTTATCCCCTAGCAGTATGTAGCCAGTACCCATTTATACACCTAGGTGAAGAGAGAAAAAGTGTAGTAAAGTTCCTTGTCTAAGGGAACACCGTGACAGGCGAGGCTTGAACCCCGGACACCCATATGAGGAGTTTGAGGGGTTAACTGCTTGGCCACCCTGTACATGCCTTCACATGTAAATATATCTACATACTACACAAAAAATCTCTCTCTCTCACGTTCTCTCTCTGAACCTTCAAAATGTTGTATTGAATGTAGTGCAGTAAGTATTTTCAGTAAAATAATTATACATGTATGGTGGATTTCACAGTGTGAAAAAGTTACATGTAGTCTCTGCTCACAGGGTAGTCATAAGACTGCCCTGGATCACAAAATGAAGGAAAAATGAAGGCTTGCAGTATTAAAAATGACTTACACTTCTTTTCATAAACTGAAAGGTAATAATTCATTGTAACTAAAAGTTTTATTTTCTATGGCAAAATTTTACTTTCAAAAAAACCAAAAGTGTTTTTTTGCAGAACTTCAATTAAAATACAAATAAACCATGCAGAAAGTATGTTTTCATCAATATACACGACTAAGCCTTCACTTAACTCTCTTGTCATTTAGGTTTAATTACTGTTCATAAACTAATTATTAATCCTGTCGCAGATGATCAGAAACAGGTCTCTGTGCACCAAATGCAGAGCACAAAACTTGATATGATGTAATGTCTTTAAAGAGAGCAATAAACCACTTAAATACTTTATATGCCACTTGTACAGATAAATATCTCTCTACTCCGCCATTATTTCAAGTGTAATGATAGCATTACGACATCCAAGATTTATTATTAAATTACAGTCTAAATTGTCTAAATTTGTCTGAAAAAAGGTCTCTGCATCCCAAATGTGGGGCACTTTATGCAAGTCATGTCTGTGAAGAGAGGATCGTCTCACTTGAATACTTGACGGGCCACTTGTAATGATGATAACAACAGCATGCGCCTCAAAGTGTGCCTCCACGACTAAGGTCACTACCATTGGTACAAATGTAATATTTTTATCATTAATATTAATATTGATAATATTGTTCTTAATATCAGATCATTAGAGTGTCATTTCATCAATGCGCTAAATTTTATTGTCATAGATGTAAGACACTGACAAAAAAGTCGATCAGTGCAATTCAAAAATGCGGTGTCATTTTTACAGAACGCAATACGGAAGAAAGCATTACAGCACTTGACTGAGGTCATACAGTATTATAGTTCAAAACCATCTTGTGATCATCAGCTGCTTCATTACTAATATGTTAAAAACAGCAGGGCCAAAATGCAAGTAACTTAATGGTTAGGGGTTGGGGGCCGATACCCAGTGCTGTGTGACTGAGAGAAAACTTCAGTGAATAGAACAAGAACAAAAGAAGAGATCTTTTTGAATGCATTAACATCAATTAAATTTAATTATATGGGAAAACTTACATGTAGTCAGTAAAAATGTAAATCTGTACTGATTTTCATCTAAAGCCGCAAGTTCATTCCAAAGCTTTTTTTGTAAGTTGAAATTCTGGAAGATCCCTCCTCTTATACATTCAAAACACGTACACTTAATAAACTTCTACATTAGACCGGAAATTTAGTAGTAGAAGTAGAAGTGGAACTCGTTTTCCTATCGTCCTACGTTCCCTGATTGAGTTGCAAGCGTTCGACCGGGCTGGAATGCGGAATGCGGTCGCGCCCGTCGTACATGTAAGTCAAGGTTAATCTTTTTTACCTAAGTGAATTCCTCTTAATGCTTAGCTGATCAAAGCCTTACTTTATTTTTTTTATACTAGAGCTTCATGCACTGCGCTAGGACTGACCAACAGAAATAAGCTTGAATAGATTTTCAACTTACCTGATGTCTATAATTATACCAACTATTGGAGCCCGCTACAATCAGAGCCCAGTGTTTAGCTTCAGCAGTGCACTCTGCACCCATCGCAAGAAACGAAAGGTAAGTAAAAAACGCTGCTGTTAACATCTTTCTTGTTTGAAAGTAAAACTCTAAAGATTGAGGTAACAGAACGATCTCTTGAATCTTTCGCTCCTTGTCTGCAGGGTCGTCGAGGTTGGTCTTCCGCTGCAGAGCCCGCTGCAGTAGTTTTATTTAGTAATTTAAGTAAGATGCGATTCCCTATTTATATAAGAAAACAGGAAATGTCTTATCATACGACGGCAGTTTTTTTACGACAGCGGTATTTTATTCGTTCCCAATCCTCCATCTGCTAAGTTCTGATAATTTTGAACTTTTGTCAAAAAGCCACAACCACGGCAACGCTGAATTTTCTGTAAACTTACCCTAAAATATTCCCATTTACCGTGTTTATAGGATTGCAGAATTGTGTGGATGTTTTAGGAGTTTTTGGTGCGCCGTCATGAAGGATGGTTAAGCAAGGAATACAGATTTATGCCAGGGCAAAGCCAACCAAACAAAAGTTAACTGGGGTAAGCATGTTGATTGGTACTGAATTATTTGTCACCATTTTTCTTATTTTTGGAATCTATTTTGTGAAGTTGCTTGAAAATTAGTGTAAATATTGAGTATTTCCTCTCTGAGGCAGGGAGTAAAGTCGTGATACTCCTTTATTAATGTAAGAGAGGTGAACAAAAAACTGAAACTTGTCTACAGGTGAAACAGGTCTACAAGAAACCAAGCGTCCGACAGTTCATTTATAATACAACAAATTTAAAAAATAATAATAATTAGTGGTTTGTCTTGCGTTTTAAAAGAAATTTTACCCATTCTGTGACTGGGAATATGAATTGTATCATAGTAAATTTATTGCTGTTCCAGCTGTGGATGCATGACTGTAGTTTTCCTTTTTAATACAACATTGTATTTCCTTGCTTGAGTTAAACTAAATGTGATTAAACAAAATCATTTTGAATTTGTTTAATTAATCTTGTCATTCCTTGATTATAAAACCTACTGTAAAATCATAATGTGAATTGTTGCCTCTGATATTAAATTCAACCTGTGAGAGAAAGCTTTGTGGAGAAAAAAAAAATCAGATATGTACTACTGAATTCAGTGAAGAGATATAAAACAAGCTGACAAAAGTTGACTGAGAGATTCTGTAACAGGGTATTATAATAATTAAATTGTAAGAAAATTAAAGCATTATAAATGAAAGTATCATATTCTACTCATTAACCAAGAGTGACGTCATTACAGGGAAATCTTAGACAGAGGCCTTAATGTATGGAACGAGTGATAGCAAGGTCAATGCATCAAGGCGGAGGTCTGAGATTTCCCCGGTAATGACCGAGCAGATGAGGTTAATACATTATTTCTTTTGCGGCCTTTCTATTATGGACCTGAGCCTGCAATCAATTAAAACCAACAACTGGTCAGCGAATAACTTTAAGAAAACACATCACCTCAATGAGTTGTACTTTTGAGCCCATGAAACAGTAAGGTAACACTGGTCAGTGGATACCATTTTTGACAGCTGTCAATTGACCATAACATGGATGTCCATAAGGATTTCCACCACCAAGTTAACACAGATTGTATATGCCTTGGACTCCTATCTAGTAATGGCTAGTCATTAAAAGAAAATAATGCCTGGTCATTATAAGAAAACAGCCAATCAGCACGTGCCTAATATTGTAGCCATATAATAAATACAGTCAAACTGCCATGTGCAACCACCTCCCATAGGCACTTACCCAAAACACCAAAATTTTCCCAGCCAAAGGTTTATAGTTAGAACCTCTCGTAAAGGGCTTTTGTTTCTTTTATGGGGCTGTTGCTCTTAAGAGAAAAACAAGTAGGTGCGTGGGCAAAATGAGGAGTTGAAAATGATGAAAAATATAGTATCATATGTTTGACAGAAAAGAATTAATAAAGTGCCAATACTGGTCATTTATCAAAGCATCTTTTAGCCACAAAACCATGAATTTTGCAGTAGAGACATTTGTAATGTTTTGGATTTTAGGCATTTTACTGTAGATTCAAGTGAGAATAATACAGAAAATAACTAAAATAGATTCACGTTTTTTTTCTTGATTTACGTTCTACATTAATTTTGGCTTATACAGTGTGTGTGTTGTAGTTAAGTTTTTTTTTTCTTATTTAATTTTTGGCTATGGTAATGTATGCTATGACAACAAGAACTAAACGTGGATTTGAAACATAATAATTACCTGAGTTAAAAAAATTAACGACAACATATACATTTGTTATGTTGTCACATAAAATAAACTCTTCATTTTGCTTTTGCCTTCAGGTAGTTTTTTCCTTTACAAAGCGATGGTCCCTTAAAAGTAACGAAAGCCTCATAAACTACCCTCTCTCATAAGTGATGATGACCACTTTTAGCTGTGTGTGCTATGCTACACAGAATATGATAACAAGAACTAAACGTGGAAACAAACAACTAAACATGGATTTACATACATGTAACCTAAAAATTGCATGCAATACATTCACTCCAAAAAGTAGATGAGTCCAAGCTTCTCCTCGAAAATGACTTCCTGCTGTTTGACTCTCATAAACAACCACTTCCCATAAGCGACCACAAACTCTTTTCATTTTGGGTGGTGACTCTTATGAAATGTTTGACTGTAATAATTATCAATAATACATTGTATATGTAATAAACTCATTTCTTGTTTGTGTTTTAGCTTTATGAAGCTTATGAAGATGACAACGGAGGATCCATTATTGCCTTTACTGTTCCTAAAGATCTAGCTGATGGCTATATCAATAACAAGAAAGAAGTTTATAAATTTAGGTTGGAGCTTTGAATATCATTATTTGGGTTAAATTCACTCGGTTATAATTTTTGCTCAGTATAAGTCATGGTAAATTATACTTGTAAATGATAATGTTTCTTTGACTTTAGAAATTGCTTAGATATAACATGAAGAAACAGACAGAAAACACACTTTATTTCTTTCCATTTTATTACAGTTAATGCGCTTTATGCATGAGCATACAACTAAAAAAATTTGTCCATTTGATTACTGCACTTGAGCATTTGGTAAAAACTCGGTCTGCTTTCTTTTTTAAATCACTCAATTATTAATCAAAAGCGAAAATACCTAAGATGATTTTTTCATTTTTGTCCTGCTTTTTTGAATACTTTCAATCTGATTTGCAATAATATTGTTTTGGTTCAAAAAAATCAAATCAAATCAAATTGAAAGTATTCAAAAGAACAAGACAATACGTCTTTATAAGTATTTTCTTAATTTTTTGATTGATTTATTGATTGCTGGATTGATTTAAAAAAAGAGAGCACATTGAGTGTTTGCCAAATCCACAAGTTTGGCGTTTAGTGGGCCAGTAATGAAAAAGATACACCCATTCATCTCTCAAAATTTACAAAGAAATATTTTGATAGCCAGAAAAGTGTCTGGCAACCCATACATGTACATTAGTTTTGTTTGTTAATTTTCAAATTTTTTTTTTAATGAATGTTTATCGTTTAATGTTGGTCTGATTAACACCAAACTTGTGGTTTTAATAGGCTTGGATGAGCTCTGATAATTCTGTGGTTCTTATTATCCCATACACTGTAAAACATGGACTCATACTCAGTCCCCATCGGTTTAAAACCAATGTGGAAATGTGGTAACAGCCTGCAAACAGGTACCCAAGTGAAGTGGGGCGATAAAAAAAATCGGCAAGCAAAATGAGCCAAGCGTGGCCCAGGGGAGAAAAAAGGCAAGGAGCCTGTAAACTTTGTTTTGATGCTGCTCATCCATGATACCAGATTCTGGTATCATGATCTGATTCAGGTCAGATCACTGACCTTTGACAAGTTAGCAGTAAATATACCCAGGTGCACACAAATGTTTTTAAAGCCAATACATTCCAGCAAAGAAAACATCATAATTTAGCAGGTGAAATTGCCTTATTGACATTTGTTACAGGATAATTGCAAAATATAATTATGGGCAGATGGGCACCATCAAAACAAAGTCCACAGGCTTTCCTGCCTGTTTTCTTTCCCAGGCCACACTTTTTCACCTCACTTTGCTCACTGATATTCTTTTTTGCTCTGCTCCATTTGGCAGCCTGTTCGCAGGCTTTGTGAGGTTTCATGTGTTAAGTCTGTTGACTGTATATTTGACTGTTGACTGTATATTTGTGGTGAATATTTTATTAATAACTGTTACTTTTTATTTCAATTTTCTGCGAGCTAAATAACCTAACTAAAACTTTGTGTTAAGTTTTAAGTAACTGGTCCCTGGATTAGGTAAAGCAACAACAAACAGCAACTAATTTCAAGGAACAATATTATGTATTAATTTATAATAGAAATAGTGGAATAATTTTGTGTATATTATTTTTTGTACATTAAGGTTCAACAGGGTCTTTGATCAGGACTGTAAACAGGATGAGGTTTTTGAGGAAGTTGCACAAGGAGTGATAGACAAGTAGGTTCTTGATCTGTATACTCTTTTTGATACAAGAATATTGTTTTTCCGGCCCAGGCTGAATATTCTTATTTTTCTGGCAATGTCAGGCTGAAAAAGTTCTTGTATTTTTCTTAAATAATTATATAACATTAATCCTTTATTAAGCCCCCCTGCCTTCTCAAATAAGTCCCCCCTCTAATAAGCCCTCCCTTTTCAGAAGAAGATAGTTGATAAGCCCCCCTTCCTCCCCCTTATTATTGCTCACTAATAAAATGATAGACTGTATTAATCAACAACAACTGTAAAACTTTGTGTGGACTGAGCCAGGCTGGTTTATTCACCAGCTGGAAGTTTGGATTTGTGTTTGATCCTTGAATGTATGACCTCCAAGTTCTTGTACTTGTACTTTAATTTTCACTTTGCATTCTAGTTCTTTATGGGGAACTGATACTATCATCTTTTGTGGAATTAAATAAGCCCCCCCTCTCAAATAAGCCCCCCCCCCCATCTCAACTAAGCACCCCCCTTCAAATGTGCTTGAAATAAATAATAAGCCCCCATGGGGCTTAATAGAGCATTTAAACCCATCAACAATAGATAGGTGAGGGGAAGGTACCTGAAGAAGTGGAAGGGGGCCACAAGCGATCTTAGAAGGTAACCATGACAACCCTGAGAGCGGCACCCACCAGACACCATCACACTGAGAATCTCAGGGGAAAAAGGAGGAGATACTTACCAAAACAGCATCCAGAGAGGAGGGAGGGTTTGGGGCAAAAACAACTATAACTACTGCACACAAAAGCAACATGAGCAAAATGATTGACTCCTGCGGAAGTGCTGTAAAATCACTAAGGCCCTGCTAAACCTCAAGACCGCCCCACATACGATTAGTGGTGAAGACAACTGGCCAGCATTGTCTTGTGTTTAACCTTGCCTAAATTACATTTAGCCACATTTACAGTAGCTTATGAAATTTTCTGCGTTAATTTAGGTGTCCACATAATAACAAAAAGTTAAAAACTTTTACAGATTTTGAACACACAAAATTATATCCTTTTCAAAATCTCAGACTTGGGGTTTATTCTTTAAATATTCCCAAAATTCTGTAAATTTCAGCTTGCCTTGATATTCTAATAAAATATATTCTTATAAAAAATTGTTATTAGTAGCACTTAATATCAAGTAGCAAGTACATGTAGATTAAAAATTTAATAGTTTTTAGACATTCCACTAATTTTTGGTCTGTAATTTATTGATTTTAGTGTTTTGACTGGATACAATGGAACAATCTTTGCTTATGGCCAGGTATTAAATTAATTCTGACGGTTATCAAAGTCATGTGTAGGTAGTAGATTATTATTGTTTACTTTAATAGGTTCACCAGCTCTTGATAGGATCACTGCAACGATGCATGGTGCCACTATGCAGGTCCATAACAGTCCCTCCCTTCCCCCCCCTTGCCTTGAGAGATAGACCACGACACCAGAGACTATGTCCCCTGCTCTTTATGAACAGTGCACAGGTTCTTCAATGTCCCACAAAATTCATAGGTGCAACAGTTGTGAGACAGGGCCTACACTTCATCGTCCTTATCCGAAAAACAAAGAAAGTCTAACCATTTGCAGATGTCTTTGCAAAGAGAGCACTTTCTCCTTAGTTATTTAAACATCTTGAGTGTTGGTCTGGCAGGGGTTTGAACCAGCAACCTCTCGCCCAGCAGACTGGCGCATGTCCAATTGAGCTAACCACTTTATACTAGGTTGTTTATTCAACTGCGAGGATCATTAATTTTTTCACTTTCTCATCTTTATCTGCAGTTCAAAATATGAGTCATTTCATATATTAAATATGTGAAACAACTCACATTATATTGAATGGTAATTTTCCATTTCAATAAACTTATTTGCTAATGATGTACGTTTTCAGACTGGTTCTGGCAAGACATTCACAATCACAGGTGGTGCTGAACGTTACGTTGACAGGGGCTTAATTCCAAGATCATTATCATACATCTTTGAGTACTTTGAGAAGGTCAGTGAGCAGATTTGGTATTAATCCCTACCAAGATTTGAAAAACATACATCTTTATTATCCACACGTTGATACTTTTACATCCTCAACTTCAACTTATGGCATATAAATTCACTGCAAACAACGGATCAGGCATAAATAACTGCTCTGAGTGAGATTAGTAAGGCTTGTACAACTCAGAAATCCAATTTACTCGCACAAGTAAATTATGTTATCAATATTATTTCTTCTACAGCATCCAGGAACAGTCTTTACTGCTCACATTTCCTACCTGGAGATCTATAATGAAAATGGCTATGACCTTTTGGATCCCAAACATGAAGCTTCAAAACTGGAAGATTTACCGTAAGTTTGGTAAAACACTCCAAGAAATTTTGCTTTGGTTTATCTTACCTGTTGGACTGAGTTGCCTGCAAATAATATGGATAAACATCACTCAAATTAAACTTGCTGTAAAAAGTCTCTAGAGTTGGCCACAACCCCTGTTGTGGAGGGGCAAGAACTGGAAAATTGTTTTTTGAGCAGTATTCCTTTTGAAGCCCTTAGGCCTGGTTTAAAAGTTGCATTTTAAAATGTGCCAAATCTGATGTAAATTTGCAAGGACAATAGACTTTCCTAGTATTAAATTTGGCATATCTGAAATATGATGTTTGCATGAACCAGGCCATATGGTACTTTAGTCCAAAATATACAATTTCTGTTATTGTCGTCAGACCTGCCCTAAAAATTCTTTTTTGTATTTCTTAGCAGACTCTGGCAGCTTTCACACTCTAATACTACATACCCAGGATTTAACTGCTTGGGTTTGTTTAATAAAATGAGAGGGGCTTCAAAATAATTAATTAATTGACTTTTCTAAAACAAAAGTTGCATCTTTGTGAAAAAGAACTTGCTTCCAGGCCAAACTTTATGCTATTTCAGACTGCAATATTTAAAATCTACGGTAATCCTACTTCAAACCTAAAGCAAACTTCATAAATCATAAGCTTCAGCACTGGCATACATATGCATGAACATGTAACTGTGTGGCTTACATTTAAGAGAGTACCCATCCCTACCACCTGGGTCACAACTATAATATCTTGATGAAGTTAAAGTACAATGAAAATACTTTAAATCCTCTATTAAGCTACCCCCCCCCCCCCCCCACCCGCCTTTTTTTTTTTGGGTTTGGGGGGGGTTTAATAATGGGGGGGGGGTTTTTTTTGGGGGGGGGGTGTTTTTTTTTTTTTCAATTTATTAACCGTAAAAAAAAAATAANCAATGCATGACTGGCTATTAGTAAGACGATTTGAGTGATTTTTCACGTGTTGTACAAGTTATTTTCAAGAATAATATCAGGGTTGTCACTAAGATTTCAACTTGCCGGGTAAATACAATAAGTAGGCGGGGAATCAAACAGCTAGGGATTTCTTTTGGTTCTATTTTTCTTCTATTTTCCTATGAAAGTAGCCGGGGGCCACGTCTTAGTAGCTGGGGGAAATCCCCAGCCCCCGCCTCTTAATGACAACCCTGAATATGGTTTCAGTTCTCCACATTAAAGAACTAGACCGCAAAGTGGAAAAGCTTCCATCCTGAATAAACCATAACAGATCAGTCGACATGAAGAATTACTGAACAGTAAGGTCGTGATTAATTAAGACAGTCTATCAACTATTAATTGTTGGTGAAGAATAAGCGGAGAGGGGGGCTTCAAAAAGTGGGGAGGGTTAATAACTTTCTTCCTCTGAAAGGGGGGTGCTTATTTAAGGAAGGGAGGCTTAAAAGAGGAGTTATGACCATTATTATTTTGTTAATGTGCTCTTTGGTAAAAAGATGCCATTTGATCTCCCTCTAGAAAGGTGACCCTGTTTGAAGACAGTGATAACAATGTTCATTTGAAGAATCTTTCTCTGCATCAAGCCAGTAATGAAGAAGAAGGTAGGAAATATTGATACTGAAAGTAACGCATCAGTTAGAAGAACCTACAGTGTAATCTAAAAAACTGTACGTGGACAGATCAGATAAACTACATTGTACTACTCAAACCTGATAAAAAAATATAATAAATAAAGTCCCCATACCATAAAATAGTGACCTAATAAGCACCCACTTCCAATCAAACACCTGTTATCTAAAAAATTATAAATGCCCCCTCTATGATGTTAAAATTTTATGAGATGCCCCTTTCTAATAAATGCCCCCTGTCTAATAGATGCCTCCCTTATGAGAATTGCTCCAAAATATGCAACTAGGACTTAGGAAAACTGGAAGAAAATCATTCAATTCATTCAGTTTCTTGCTCAGCTATCAAGCCATTTGGAATTTCATCTTGTTCAATGTCAAGTTTAAATTAAGGATGGACTAATGATGGCAACACAATATAACCTTGAGTAGGATTCTGACATTAATGTTGTGATTTGAAAGAGCAATATGGATCTCTAGACAGCCTAGATGTACAGGTGTATCAATTGATGGAGTGGATGTTCCTTTACGTTTTAACTCTCGTGATGTTTTCGCTGAAAGCATAGTTTTGTTGAGCTCGTAACAGTTATGAGAATAAATGCATCTCTCTTTAAACGCATCCTATCTATTAAACACCCCTGCTTGCACTCCTAAAATTAAAAAGGCACTCGGGGCATTTATTAGGTCATTTACGGTATACATTATTTTTATTTCAGCTCTAAATCTTTTATTTCTTGGAGACACAAACAGGATGATAGCTGAGGTGAGATTTTATTTCTGAGTCTGTTAATTTGATTATAATGCCAATAATATGAAATAATACCACCTCTCTGGTTTTGGGCGGTCAAAAACTTTGCCATAATCGACCAGGAGAAACATACAGCAAGTTTGCATCAGCTGAAATAATCTCTGAGGGTGTTATCCACCTCGGTCTGCATAATTCTTCATATCCTACAAAAGCCGAATTCAATAATTATTGCTTTATTTTTCATTCAAAATAATTCCTACTTTAAAAACAAGGTAAAACATGCTTACCTCTGTCAATGTTAGGTTCAACTCAATAGTGCATGCTTATCAGTAAGTTTAGAAGATAAAGGGCCTTTCAGGTCTGCAAATTTACTCCAAATAGCAGATGTTGTTCGTTGAGGTGTCTTCTTTCTATGTTTTTGGATAATGGTTCACCGTGAAACAAGTAAAATGTTCCGCCAACTGTTCCACCATTTTTTTCTCACTACCAAAACAAGTCTTCTTGGTTAACGGTTCAATAATCTGCAACTTTGCTGTACTTTTGACATCATTGGTTCAATAAGGCAAAACTCTTCCAAATTTGGTCAACAGTAGCTGGTTGTGATGAATTGTGCATGTGATTTTAGGCTATCAGAAAAGAAGAAATATTTTGAATGAATAATAATAAACCTTTTTAATCTGTCTAGACACCCATGAATCAGGCATCAACCAGATCCCACTGTATTTTTACCATCCATGTCTCCTCACGTGACCCTGGATCTGCTACCATTCGACGAGCCAAGCTGCACCTGGTTGACCTGGCAGGGTAAGACATTCTAACTGTTATTTAATTCATACAACTTTAATTCCCCAAGGGCCTTACAACCAGCTCATAATGATGTCAAATTTACATTAAGCATGTTAAAAAAGGTTTGTAATTAGACTACTTCTGAAATTTGTGACATGTCAGGAAGACCAAGATGACGGAAGGCCTTATGAAACTTTGCAATATTTACAATTTTTTTTGTCTTTCAACTTGTGTTACCACAAGTTTGCGCAAAGAATTTTACGTTGTCAAGACTCATAATGAATAATATTAGGCAGATTTAGCAAAGCCAATGGAACAGGAACAGTTTTCAGATCTATGCATGCTGTGGTAACTTGGGTTTTTGTTAATTTTCTAACTTTGACTGGTAAAGTAGGAGTTACTATTAAAGAGCCTTATTCCATGCACTTAATCAATTGCACCCTATTTTTTCTTATACTTACAGATCTGAGAGGGTTGGAAAGACCAATGTTGGTGGAACTTTACTCACAGAAGCCAAATATATTAATTTGTCACTTCATTATCTAGAGCAGGTAAGAACAGTGAATTTTGTCTGTCATTCACGATGCCTCTCTATTTACTGGCAGTGTAAATGACTTCTGTGCTGTTCATTCCAGGGAGGTGTTCAGGTTACTCCATGAGTGTTTGGGTGGAAGTGTGCCGCTTGACTGAAATAAACTCCCACAATTACAGACTCTCGTTAATGAGGACACTAACTTGAGGTCCCTACGGCGTACGTCAAAAAGAGAGTTGACTATAGATTTTGTTCAACTGCATTTTTCATCCTATCATGGACTAGAAAATAAACATTCCTGACTGTTGAAATTTATACCTTTAAAGGGGCTATCCAGTCACGAGGATATTGCTGCCTTAGATCAATTCTAGGCTGAAGTCATCACTGATTGCCTTTACCCAATATCAGGGCTCGAAAAAAGTCCCGTCCAGTCATCCAGGATGAGTAGTTTTTCTTGCCAGGCTTGTAACTGTTAAAGCTCACTTTCCTGATGGGCAAGGGTGTGGCAAAACGTGTGAGATTCTTGCCCAAAGGACATGCTAGAATTCAAGCTTTTTTCGAGCGATGCATATTATACAAAATGCTCTCGTAGGGTTATGAAGGAGATATCAAACAAATTAGTAGTCCCTCGTGGGCGGTATAAAATAAAAGCCGCTACATACTTACAGGTACGATCGGTAGGCAACGTTGTCCACGGTCCTTCGTCAAGATTTTATAATTTCTCGAATTCGTTGTTGTTGCCGCTGCCGAACGAAAACGTCACTTAAAAAGTGAATTCGCGCTGCTTCAAACTTAATCGCGCTTTTTCCATCTCGTTTAATTCGTCAAATGTTGGCAAAATTTTGTGGAGTTGAATTCTAAGGGACTGTATTAAAGTTCAGGAAAAGAAAAGGAAAGTTGTCGTCTTGTATTCCTGTAATCCACAAAACGTGAAATTAGGCACTTTCACGTTGTAGTCGTGCAACGACAGAAAAAAAAATGTACAAAAAACGTGATGCACGTGCAAATTTGTTGTTTTGCTAATATTAACCTATTGCTTTTTCGCCGTTCTCGTTTCCGTCGCCGTCAGTCTCCAATTGCAAACTGGACCATTTTTTTGGAATCCAGTTGATGCGAGGAGCTGTATTAGCTTTTAAAAAAGATAGCATATACATGTAGCGTGACATTTCCCTTTTAATAAGTGGTAGAAAGCCTAAATATGACCGTACGTGCGCGTACCCACTGGTTAGTTAACTATTGTTCTACAATTTGTATCTTTCTGTGAATTAATAGGTGATAGTGGCATTGTCAGACAAGTCCAGGAGTCACATTCCTTACAGGAATTCCATGATGACCTCAGTCTTAAGAGACAGGTGACGAAGTAGCCTGTATCACAGATGTAATCAGACCCCAGTTAGTAACATCTGTGAAGCAGTGTCGATATTCTTGTTCTGGGGCCCCAACGGACTCAATGAATTACCAGAGATGCATTTTAAATCCCCCTTCAATCTGACTGGCAAATTGACAGTGGCACTTTTAACAGGCCAATTATGGCACGTACTCAAGTCCCATTACACAGGTGGGACCCAGAACAACGATTTTGGCACTGTTTCACAGACGGACTTAACCAGAAATTTAGTTCCATCTGTGGCACAGGCTAGTGTCAGAAAGCAGAATGAAATTTAACAGAAGTAAACATTTGACCTCCCTGTATGCATATCATGTTCAGCAAAGGTTTTTATTCTTATGTCTGTTATGATCTTTATGTTTTAGTCTTGGAGGAAACTGCATGACCACAATGATAGCAACATGTTCCCTTGAAAAGAAGAACATTGATGTAAGTTTGTTTGCTGTATAATTTGCCAAGATCCTTATTTTTTTGTGGCTGCTGTAACTGAACGAAAGTTTCTGTGCATGTTGTTTCTAAAAAGAATAGGAACGAAACCTTTTGTCGTCACTAAGATACATGTACTTCCGTTGATATATCCTTGATGTTATCTACCAATTGAGTTAGACACCAACCCCGCAGGTCGTCAAAAGTGCCGGTGACCAGTGATGACGCAGCGTACCTCTGTGGTTTTAGTGACTACAACTCGCTGTTAAAAGAAAAAAATGGTGGAAATAAAACCAAGGCCAAACGTCGAACTTTTCATGGGTCAAACCAAACTCTACTTTGGGTCGACCTATATTAAGTTAAGAACGTCTGTCAGGTCAGACGTCGAACCTAGGACGCGTCAAACTAATAAACTGAATCGTACCAAAAAGCAATTTTAATACCTTTTCTCCCGAATAAGGCTAAAAATACATTATCATACAAATTTTAAATTTATTGGTTTAGTGCGTTGCATGTGAAGATCGACGTTTGTCCCGGACCGAGATGATCTTCAGACGTTCTATCTGTCTGAAGCAGATGGAAAGAACGTGTTCTAACGTGGTGGACGATCCAAACTCGTTCAAAGGAATTCAACTGATCCAGACATCGAACTTTTCATGAACTTAAGTCACTAAGTTTGGCTCATCTCATGAAAAGTTGGACGTTTGGCCTATGCCTAAAGGTGTTATATCATTTTTCCATTGCTGTCTCCTTCCTAACTTTCTCCTTCTTCTTGAATTCGTTCTAACAACCCTGGACCAGGACGTAGGCTAAGCCCGAAAGAAGCGATCCAAATCCAATCAAAGTCAACTCCCTTTAAGATGGAAACTAATGGTACCATCACTACCCTATGCCTTTTTTCTTAGATAGGTTTTTGCCTTTGTAATGAGTTAACCCTTTAAGCCCTGAGAGTGATCAGTATCAAAATTCTCCTTGTGATATCAATGCTTTATAAAACCGATTGGTGATAAGAGTGAAGGACATGATCACTCAAGATATAATAAGTTGATACTTCAACAACTTCTCGCTACTGCTTTTATAGGAAACGTACAGGGACAGCAAATGGGAATTTGAATTTTGATATCAGCTCTTAAAGGGTTAAAGGAAAGGACTGAAGAACAGCAGGGACTAACGTTGATTGTCCATTTTATAGAATTGTCCATTAAGAAAGAGTTGACTGAATTTATACAGACAATTCTTCTTGTGCCTTTGGGAGAATATCTGTCTAAATCTGTTTGTCTTTTTGTCCCGTCCAGGAATCCATTTCAACATGTAGGTTTGCACAGAGAGTAGCCATGATAAAGAATGATGTCCTACTGAATGAAGAAATAGATCCTAAATTGGTAAGTTTTTGTCATATAGCTTTTTTATATACAAAAAAAGAAATTAAACTCGGGAAACCTTGAACATGTAAATATTTCAGGAATGTTGATGGTGTAGCGACCAAGAAAGTTCTGGACATGCGAGCAAACCTCAAACCCACAAAGTCATTTTTTTTTTGGTTGTTTGGTTTAGTTTTCTCACCCTTGAATGTATTTTTCCATCCAACACAAATAACATTTGAGAAGTATTTCTGGTGTTCACACTTAATGTGATTTTCGCCATAAAACGTGTGAAATGACATTTATCACATTTTTCCCTAGCTGATTGCACAACTTAAAGCAGAAGTCCAAAGGCTGAAAGATGAACTAGCAATGACCACTGGACAGGAGTACACAGGAGAACTAACAGAAGACGAAATGGACAGGTACTAATCATAAGTTAGAGCTACTATTTAATGTTGGCCGTGAAACAAGGTCTAGCAAATTCTTTTTGACAATTTAAGATGTTGTGCTGTTGTATGTACGTAAAACAGATACATGTAAGTTAAAGGTAAGGGAAGGTTTGGTCATGTTCAAGACGTTGCCTGAAGATTCTGTGGCATGGAGTGAAGTGAAATGAAGTGAAGACTTTATTTAAAGAGGGTAACACTTGAGTGTTATAATAGGAACTGATAAACTTGTGGCCCTCAAAAAACAAGGAGGAATGAGGAATGGAGCTTGCACAATTATATCCCCAAGACCTTCTTGTAATATTGTTTCATAGCCAGATGGGTATAATGACATACAGCGGAGCCCCGTTAATACGGTCACCAATGGGCCAAAAAAAATTGGCCCTATTAATGGGGTGACCGTATTAACGAGGGTTTTTTTACAAGAAAATTCTTGTTGGTTTTTGACAGGCGGCCAAAAAAAGTGGCCGTAATAACGAGGTGACCGCATTACCGAGGTGGTCGTAAGGCGGGGTTTCACTGTAGCACCCAAGGCTGTGTTGGCAAACCCTGGGTTGTATTAACATAGCAACCAAAAGTGTATTAACATACATGTATCCTTTTAGGTACATAAGCATGACAACCAAGGGTGTGTTCACATCACCCCTGGGGTACATGAACATAGCGTCCATGAGTGTGTTAGTACGATCATAGCCCTAGGGGTACATGGATGTAGCAACCCAGAGCATATTAATGATATTGCCCCTTGGGTGTGTATTAATGTACAACCAAGGGCATATTAACATTGGACATTGCTGTATTGGTAAAGCAACCAACCGCTTCAAGCCACTCCACACCAACACAGCTCGCACAAAAACCACTCAAGAAAAAACTAGACAATCCTGACCAAGCAACAACGTTCCATCTGAGCCTACACTTGTCGGTTTGACCGACTGGTGCAGATTACTAAGCTCGTGGCGGTTAACTTTATTAAATTTTCGATTTAATAATTCAATTCAAAAGTCAGTATTTAGTTAAATCGAAAATTTAATAAAGTTAACCGCCACGAGCTTAGAATACTGACTTTTGAATTGCTTTTACAGACTGCGCAGAGTGGTAAAAAGTTACATCGAGGATGCTGATCCAGAAGCAGCACTGAGCGTCGGTGCTGACATGAGAAAAATCAACTATTGCTTCCAACTTCTTAAGGTCTGTTAAAACAGCATAATATTTTGTTGTAATGTAGTTCTTCTGTAAGTTGCTACAGAAAGTACTTTGATGTTGCAGTCACGGTCAACTTATTATATTGATCAGGTTATAACTAATTACGGTAAATTTAATATACACTTCCCTTTCCTTCTCTTTGAAATAATCTGGATGAAAATTAAAAAGTAGTTCTTTGCATTTATTTAAGCAAACGATGAAGGCAAGTCCTTTATCCACTTACTTTTGATGTCGGCTAGCATGGTGTCACTTACCCTTATCAATGTAAACTTTATAGTTATCTGGTACCGTTTTATTTTTGTGTTATTCTGCTATATTTTTTAGTTACTTATTTATGAATTTATTTATTTATTTATCATTATTTTTTCTCCTAAATTTAAGTTTGTTATTTTGAGAGGCTAAGGTGTTATTTGTAGTTGTAACTGTCATTTTTATGCATTTGGTATTATTGCTTTCAGACTCATGTTTTAGACAAAGGCAAGAAGAATCCTTCCCCTCCGCCACAAAGGTAAATGTTTGCCCTGTTGGATATGAACATGTGTGAAGGTTACCACCCACGAAAAGAGCCAACACGTGGAGTAATGTATCAAGGATGAAACACTGAGAAGATAGTTGAAAATACGACGCGCAGCGGAGTATTTTTGACGAACTTCGAGGTGTTTTATGTGGTGATGAAACACTGTGTGTTTAGAATGAGAAATTAACAATGCAAAAATGGGCAGTTTTTCATTTGGTTTCCAAACACTCATTAAACTTTAATTTCCTTTGCATTTTCTTCATGAGTTATTAATGAGTTTGAGAAGTAAAGAAGAAAAATCATGTTCTCTATTGCTGATAAGGGGCCACACATAGTCAAACGACCTATCTTAAGGGAAAGAAGCAATGGAATGTGATTCAGACCGACAAGTTATTCTCTTAAATTTTCCCAACAAATCGCTAAAACCATTTTGTGTTGTAGCGTAGAGGTGAAGAGGCTAACTTGTGAAACTCCGGATCTCTTCAGGTCCGGTCACTCCACTATGTCTTTCTTCACCCAGGGGTGAAAATGGGTACCAGCCACTTATTGCTTTGCGGGTGGGGGGGGTACCCTAGGATAGACAAGCATCATCATTCAGGGAGGAGCGACAATACCCTTAATACCCAATATCCAATGTTACGGAGACTGGGTTATTCCTACCCCCTCTCCCAAGTGGATCGAGTTGTGCTGAAATTATTTTTTCTTTGTAACTTTTGAATCTGTAGACGAAAACTTACGGTTTTGCCTTTTAAACGAACCCTTTTTGGTAGAATTTTCACGTAGTACTGTTTATTTCTCAGGATTTTACTGAAAGAAATTTGGAATTTCTTGTGAATTTCCACTTCGCTCTCTGTAAGGTCTGAAAGCGTTTAGCCCCGGCCTTGCGTTACTCTCATTGGCTATTGTCCGCCCTTATCATACCATCCTGTAACGTTTAAGGCTCAACTCGTTACATATGTAATGTAGTGCGTTCTTTTGTTCTCGTCTATTTCTCTTTCTAGTAGAACCCCAGCTAGTGATGGCAGCTTTGATAGCAGTTACCTTGGTAACCAGACGGAGCTGAACAAGCTGAAAGAGCTCATCCGACAGCGAGACAATGAGATCAATATCCTTTACCATCGGTTTGAAAAGAGGTATTGGTTTAACAACTGGCTACTGTGTTGTGGCTGCATGAGACGGCTAACCAAGGGTTATGTTTTGCTAGAATCGTAATCAGACCGTTACGTTTTTTGTTACACCACTTCTGCTCACGGGTGTTGGTGGGCAACAATGTTTGATGCGTATTTGCATTATGGCATCCTCGCTCTACCCAGCTGCCTAGCCGTTCTAATCAAGGGTAATGGGCGGTAAAGATCTTAAGTTATTTAAGATACACCGTTTCTCTTTATGGCCGCGAAAATGTTTGCCACGAACATATATATGTTGTGGTTTAATGTTATCCATGGTTTAAATTTTATTTTCTTTTGTTTTTTGGTATGTTTATGTACGATAATGAGATTGAAATAGAGGAAAATAAAATTTTTACCAAGGATAAAACTAAACCGCAACATATACGCAACCGTGATTTCTCGGACGTGATAACGCCATCACCGTTGTAGAGGGCAATCTACCCGTATTTCCGGCTGATTTATTCTTACCCCTCCCGTACATGGAAACGGTGTATCTTATGGTCTCTACTNGTAACCAGACGGAGCTGAACAAGCTGAAAGAGCTCATCCGACAGCGAGACAATGAGATCAATATCCTTTACCATCGGTTTGAAAAGAGGTATTGGTTTAACAACTGGCTACTGTGTTGTGGCTGCATGAGACGGCTAACCAAGGGTTATGTTTTGCTAGAATCGTAATCAGACCGTTACGTTTTTTGTTACACCACTTCTGCTCACGGGTGTTGGTGGGCAACAATGTTTGATGCGTATTTGCATTATGGCATCCTCGCTCTACCCAGCTGCCTAGCCGTTCTAATCAAGGGTAATGGGCGGTAAAGATCTTAAGTTATTTAAGATACACCGTTTCTCTTTATGGCCGCGAAAATGTTTGCCACGAACATATATATGTTGTGGTTTAATGTTATCCATGGTTTAAATTTTATTTTCTTTTGTTTTTTGGTATGTTTATGTACGATAATGAGATTGAAATAGAGGAAAATAAAATTTTTACCAAGGATAAAACTAAACCGCAACATATACGCAACCGTGATTTCTCGGACGTGATAACGCCATCACCGTTGTAGAGGGCAATCTACCCGTATTTCCGGCTGATTTATTCTTACCCCTCCCGTACATGGAAACGGTGTATCTTATGGTCTCTACTCTCCCGGCATTAACGGATACGGTACGAGTTATTTTACCCCTGCACGGAAGCGGTGTTTTTTTAAGGTCTCTGTTGTCATCAGTGTAAACGTGTGGAAGTGAGTGACAGTGTCGCATTTCAACACTGTATGTAACGTTCTGCGCAGGTGGTTTCCTTTGAATGGTTACAATTATGTTATTGCCCACAACCGGGTCAAGCTCCTTGGCATGCTAGGCAAATAGTGCTTCTAGTAAATGAATGGTCACGTTTAAGAGTTACCTCAGGAACATTAGAAAATTTGTGCCAATTTCTACTTTTGAGCAACTAATAAAGTACTTCTCGAGAGCACCAAAGTAACAGGGATTTCATGTTTCATCAACTTCCGGCTATTCTGTGATTGTACTTGTTTAACTTGCCTGAAGGTATTTTCAGGTTTACAGGCTGTTGAATTTAATTCTTAAATCACTAATTTAATCAATTACTAAGTATAAATTTGCCTGGCTTGAATAGAGTTTCAGTGTTAAAATATAAAATATCTCATTGTTTTAACTTATGTAACGTAAACCTACCTTCTAAGATCTAAATCCGTCAACTATAACCTGTACAAATTATAACATATATTAACTATAACTTAATTTTGAATATTTTAGGATAACTAAAATATCAACTTTTGGTAAAAATAAAAAAGCTAAGATCGTTAGTATAAAATCACGTCTGCTCCTATTGATCGTGAGACTGGCTAGCTTACGTCACTGGCGTAATCTTACCCCGGTTAGTAGCGTCTGCGAAGTCAGCGTCGAGATCCTCGTTCTGGGCCCCCAACGGACTCAACAAATTAACGGTTTATGCGTTCGGAATTTCCCTTTACCCTGATTGGCAAATTGACAATGGCTTTGTAACAGTTCAGTCGTTGAGCGTCCTCAAATCCCAGTACACAGAACTCAAAATTACCGATTAACATCACAAATATGAAGAAAGGGATTAATGGCGCACGCCTTATACTACTAACATGCTTCAATTTTATTTGCCCTTGAGACGACCATCCTCGCAATGTTTTCATTTAACAGCTACTAACAGTTTCGTTCATTTATCGCTTTTGTTGTTGTTGTTGTTTTTGTTTGCTCAGTTGGTTAACAGATTTTCACACTGATAAGAAACCCCGCGTTGAATTCTGGCAGTTAAAATATAAATTTATTACACTGGAATTAGGCAAGAATGGGCGACACTCTCTTGAATTGTAACTGTAAACAGAAGCTGATAATGTAATATGTAAAAAAGACTTTTTCAATTTTTTGCACTTTTTCCCTTTTAAAGTATTTTCATGTGCTCTGGCTTGGCGTTTTCGCACCCTGTCATTGGTTGAAAATTGATGGAGTACGTCCCATACAAGCCAGAACAGACATGCCTCTGTTTTTGTTTTACAAGGCTTATTATTGCAAACAGCTCTAACATTACAACCCTGTGTTTCTCAGGCTTAACTGGGAAACAACCGGACTGACTAGTCGCTATGCTTTACTAGCGAGCGGCACAAACCTGTTTAAACTGGACGAGGCTTTTAAGTTTACCACAGAAGATCTAGGCCACTGGAGCTTCACGGCGACCTCGCACAGGGACGATACCGCATTTATAGGACAAATGGATCATGAAGCAATGCTCACCCTTGCCAAATTATCCGCTGATATCGAGTGTTTTACCCTGAGGGAGTTAAAACAAATGCATCGGCGTTCTCGAGTAGCTATTGAAGCTGAGATGACTAATAACTTGCATATACATAAGCGGATATTAAAGCTGTTGGAAGATCACGTTGTGTTCGACACGGAGCAGCAAAGAATGCAAAGACTGAATGTCGCTCGTAAAGAGGCGATGGCCAGTTATAAGAAAGCCTTGGAGCGCTGCACGAGAACGCACGACAAGCTGCGAGATGCTGAAAACAAGAGACTGAAGGCTGAAGAGGAATATCTTGACGCTATGATGGAGTTGAACAGAGATGAACAAGAAAAGAAAAGGATTATTTCTGTGATCGAGAACCAACATGTTGGCGAAGGAGCACGAAGAAGGACAACCTCAATGTAACAAGCAGAGTCAAATTTAAGGGAAAAATGAGCGCTGAGATAGTCAAACCTCGAACTGCACAGGAGGCGATTTAAAAGAAGTGCATGGCTGCCAGAAACCTTTCGTTTTCCAAGGCCAAATTAAATTAAACAAGAATTTGAAAACAGAAAACGTGTGTCCTGTAGGCTGTAGTTTACTTTAAAGAAAAACTATTCCAACTTCCGTGAAGTAGAAGAAACGTACCGCAGGAACAGAAAATGATAATACTAAATGACTCATGTTTAGAATCGGTTAAAAAATAGAATGATTTCCCCAAAAACTTCAGGGCTTCGACCATTTTTATAGTTATACTCTAAAAATAATAGTTTGTGCACCTCTAAAGAATATTAAAAAATATCTAAATAACTGTAAATGGTTTGGTAGATTTTAGCCGTTGCACGTTTTTCTTGAAAGACAGATCAATTACAAAAATTCCGTTGATGTAGCAGTATGCCACGGGGAAATAATGCTTTTGGTAGTATTAAAATTGATAAAAGCTTTTGAGGCACACATTTTTATTACAATATTGTATATGTTTGATAAAAGTAGTAATAAATTGTTAAATAACTGCCGTTATTAACTGGCCCTTATTGTTTAAAACAGAGATTATTCTAAGGTGAAAACCATTTTTGCATGGTCACGTGCATACTCTAATGATAAATTTTTTAGCCAAATTTATTAAGGAAATTGAGTGATTAATAAATAAATGCATTGTGGTTGCTAACAAAGTAACCATGATAATTTTGTAGTAAAATCTTAAGTAAAAAATAAAAGTGGAAAATTTGAAAAGTGAACACGGCATAACTTCTAATTCGTAAATGAATGTTTGTGTAAAAAAAATTGCTGCGTGTCTAAAGAGGATCTGACGATAATATACCGTTTATTTAACTTTTTCTTCAGTTATTAGAGTTCAAGATAATATGAATTTCCCTTTTGAAAAATATCGGAAACATTTCATTTTAGTAATAGTCGCACCGTTTCATTCCAGATTGAAAAGTTGGTCCTATTGTCTGAGCCAATAAGCGTCACATTTTGGCTCTAACTTTTTACAAACAGAATATGTATATATTTGTTCAAAACTAGTGTATCAGCCATAAAAAACTGCTCCTTCTCAGTACAGTTGAAGGGGAGAACTTCTATTGTTCATTTTATTTATGTACACGTTCCTTCCAGCTTTCCCCCCACCTCCCCCTTCCACACCTGTTTTTGTTGTGAACATTTACCACTGGTGGCGACACTGGTGGCACATCAAAACCAGTGGCATGTAGGCTTGGCTACATAATTCCCAAAATATGGCCTAAAATTCTTTCCGGAATGTCCCTGGAAAATGCTGTAAAATTCTTTTAGAAACGTCTAAAATTCTCCAAAAACTCTCTAAAATTTCCAAAAATTTCCAAAAATTTCCCTTTTTTTGATAGCGAGGGCCCCTTTTGGTGAATAACTGCTGATAAGTTGTAGTGTAGACGACTCTGATGAAACCCGCTGATTTGTTGAGTTTAGTAGACTAGTAGACAGTACTCTAGACACTGCTGTTGCATGTAAGCGGACTGACCCCTCTCTTCATCGGTAGGAATATAACAAAAAACGTTTTGTCAACGTTTTTGCCGTGAAATATTGCCAAAATGTCGGGTGAATGTTCAAATTGCTCCCAAAAAAATTCCGGAATTATGCAGCTAAGCCTAGTTGCATGGATGATTTTTTGCTATTTTCTCCTATAGTGCTGGTTGAGTAAGTTTCTTATTTAATTCGGGAGCCAATCAAGCATGCTGTCACGTATTTTCCAGCGTTTTTCTCCAGCATATTCTCCCGCTCTTTTCGCCTGGCGAGCGTTTGACACCAGCTGCCTGTCAATTAAGAGAGTTGTGATTGGTCCATCAAATGTTAGAAAAGCGCACGCAAAGACTATAAATAAATAATAAAAATTTTGACAGTTCACTTGCAAAACCAATGAACTGGTAACCCGTCACGAATTGACGCGGCTTTAACAGGAGTAGGGGTCGGGAGGGTCCGTCTTATAGACACTAAAGAAACATTAATAAATAATTTTTAATTGTTTTAAACTAGTGGAACCAGTAAGCTTTGAGTAGATAACAACCGCTAGGAAAGAACATCTAGTTGGACAAATTTTAGGGTTTGTTGTATAAAGATGAATTTGTGATCATGTTTTTTTAGCTTTTAGGATCTGTACAGAGTTCTAATGAGCGAAAAAATATGACTGATACTAGATTTAAATAAAAATTGACGACAGTAAACTGTAACAACGAGAAAATGTTGTCTCAAGAGAAAGAAAATGAGAGGGCTCAGCGTAGGCGATGTTTTTAAGGTGGTGGTGATCGGGTTATTCTTTGATTTTTACCGTCTGACATCATGTTGCCGGCTGAGAGGCTTTTGGCGGGAAACAGTTTTATTGTTTTATGTCATGTGACTTCGAAGTAACCAATGAAGTCGCTCGCTGTTGGGGTAAAAATTCTAGCTGTGTAACAATGCACCTTAACTAGAACTCAGACATCTTGGTCGGCATGTTGAAGAAAGAAAAAAAGCGCACGGCTGATTTAGAGATGTCTGCGCGACACGGAGGAGGCCCGTTACAAGACGGGGTGAGCGCGGCACGTGAGAGGGTGAGGAGAAGCACCAGTCAGACCTTGAGCGATGACTCAGAGAGCGAACTGTCCCACCTGAGGTCTGCCAGCAGAGCAAGAGTGAAAGAAAGGCCGTCTTCTGATACTACGGAGGTGTGTCTACATTTCTTGCATTTGCCCGTCCCAATCAATATTGGGCCATTATCACCCAATATTGTTGGTTGCATTATCATCCAAAATTGCTAGGTAAGTCAAAGTGATTCTCGGAGGCGTGGTGGTCTTGTCATTAACTCATCAAACTTTGCTTCTCAAGATCCGGGATTCCTTGGACTGGAAGCTTTGCGCCAATCAATGCTGGGCCATTATCATCCAACATTGTTGTTACGTTATTGATTCTAGGAGGCGTGGTGGTCTTGTCATTAACTCATCAAACTTTACATCTCTGGGTCATAATTTTAGTTCTTACCATGGCATTGTTTCCTTTTTTCCTTTTCCTCGATATTTTCTTTGTCAAATTAACTTTGGCGGTTACCCTGAGATGGACAAATATTCCATCCGATGGGGGGCATATTACTCCTAAGTTCTTATCCGGGATAATCATTAGCCCGTAAGGAAATCGGCTGAAATCATACCCAAAGCTGTCCTTTCTCAAGTTAAATCTGACTGACAAACATGTTGGGCGATATTGTATGTTGTTGGCTAACATTAGACGAGGTTTGAATCTGTTTATTACCGATCTCGGCATGAATCTCTCCATGACTCGAGTTCTTTTTCAAGGTAGCCTGCATAACAGGCGCTTCATGAGCCAAGCGAGGCAAAGGCGGCATTTTGCGCGTCTCGCGCTTCACGCAAAATGCCGCGTTCCCCTCGTTTGGGTCAGAAGCGCTAATCCAAGGTGGAGACCCCTACGATGCTGAGAACGTGCTCTAGTCCATGACTCTTTATCTCGGGACCAAGCTTAACCCTTTAATCGCCTAAGAGTGATCAGTATCAAAATTCTCCATGTGATATCAATGCTTTATAAAACAGATTGGTGATGAGAATTAAGGGCATGATCACACAAGATATAATGAATTGATACTTCAACAACTACTCACGACTACTTTTATAGGCAACGTGTAAGGACAGCAAATAGGAATTTGAATTTTGCTATTAGGGATTAAAGGGTTAAAAAAAAAAGGTTTACCATCCCTTAGTCACTCCTTGAGCGGTGCAATTTTTTCCTTGCAGAATCGTCATCACCCACAAGCTTCTTTAGAAGAATCAAACCACCATCGGCCTTCATCTGCGTACAGACGAAAGCTTGGTATGTTGCCGCTTGGTTTTAGTCAAGGAATTGAGACCCGGAGGAGCAAAATATGGAGAACGTTTATATCCTCTGGGGAAAAGATTATTTTTGATTATTCTTAGGCCATAAGGAATCGCAACCCAAATCTAAAAGGTTTGAAGTTTGCGGAAACACAAACTGTTAAGGCAGATTTAATGTTATCGCTACGATCTCAGACAACAAAAGACCAGCGATGGTGACAAACTCCTTGACCACAGCGATCATAATGAAAGCCAGCGTTAAACATAGAACTGAAGTTTGTTTGTTTCAGCAATCGTTGAAGAGTTGTTTCCATATATAATTGCTGCGATCGTAGTGATCATACAGGACGTTAACGCGCGTGTTTGATGCTGTTCAGTGTTCACCCTTCTCGCTTATGTTTTGTTCCTCCTCTACTTTTTAGATGAAATGTCAGTGGGAAGAAAAGAAGCTTTTGAGACTTTCCGGCGAGACTACGTGCATAATGACACGATAGAGGAAAACAAACACAACCTTAAGCAAAGGTTGGTATTTATGTGATGTCCAGTGTCTCATTACTCAATGCCATTCTAATTTTTTCATTATCGATTTTTATCTTCAGATACGCGGAAGCCAAGAGACTTGGCGAGCAAGTAAACACATCGCGCCAAAAAATAAGTACGTTACTCTCCCATCAACATCTAGCATTTGCCGTAGACTATTTTAATTAATTTATCTCTTCTATGATTGCAGACTCAATAAAAACCCAAATCGAGCAACACAGAGTTCGTCGGTCAATGCAAGGTATTTTAAACTACTAACTTAGTACTACTGTTAGTGACAGTGATGCTGTTCTGTTTCTCGAAGTTCATTCGTTTTTTTGTATTTTTAAGGTTTTGTTAACGGAACCGAGGGAGTTGAGGATATCGACCCAGTAGAACAGAAACTTAGACAGGCTATCGAGGAGGAGAAGACAAAGTGAGTAACATAAACATGTGTTGTTGTCCGAAAAACGCCTCTCCTTTTTGCGCAAGTTGTTTTCTTTTGTTGTTAGTGGGATAGTAGCCCTCCAAGCTCCCTTATCTTAAGCTGATTGCAGCGCATATGTGAGCAACTCGTCTTGCGGCGGGTCCGTGGCTGTTTCTAAGGGAAGTCCACCCGGAGGGCGGTAACTGTAGAGAGTGTCACCGACTACAGGCTAAGTTCGCTTGAGGGACCGAGTCACCTGCGGGATATCAGGTTCGGGCAAATGGGGCTCTTTATCCTTGTCCGGAAGCCCATCTAGAAGAAGGAAACTTCAAACCCAAACCAGGCTTGGAGAGGGATGGTCTCCGCCAGGCTTTATTTGCCCATGATACGCCGTGGCGCCCCAACGGTCACCATGACTATGGGGTAGGTGTAAGGTGCAAGTGGGGTAGTCATTTTCTGACCTCTCGAATCAGTTAAGCTAAGACTATAAAAACTAGAACCAACCACAACTTCTCGCCTTTTGCGGTAAATCTCACTGCAGTTATTAAGTAATCCGTTGAACACTTCTGTTTTCCCACTAAGTTAAGGTGCTTTGCAATATTTTTTCTGCTTAGCACCCCTTTTGTATAATCGGATTAGCCATTTATTACTTTAAGATTTTAGTGTTGTAATGCGCATTCGATCATATCTTTATCGCATGCTAGACTGCGCAATATAAGAAACAAACATTGTTATTATTATTATTCGTCGTTCGCCACCCGTTCCCAATTTTCCTGCGCTTAAGGAGGTGTTACACAAGACGATTCGCAACGACGATTTTTAGCACAACACAGAGTTGCAACATTGTTGCGACATTGTTTTGAATGCTTGCAACATTGTTCCAACATTGCAACGCTGTGTTGCGCTGAAAATCGTCGTTGCTAATCGTCCGTGTAACATCACTTTTAAGCCTTTTGACAGATACCCCTTTTATGTTTTTCCTACGCCATACTTCTGACGCATAATTTCCTGTCCTTTATAGTAACCCCTTGTTATGATCAATTAGCACCCTGTCATGTTGTCGGTTGTAACCGTGATAAGCTTCACTTGTTTCCCGCGCCTGGTTCAGAGCCCTATGTTTTAAGCGACATCTCTTTGTTTTTGACAGTTTTCTTAGCTTAGTCCTGAAGATTAATATGTATTTCATACAATCCCTACCTCTATAATTATACACTCCGCAGACCTCTCTCAACCCGCCAGGACGCTTTTGACTGCCCGTTGAAGTCCACGTTACGTACACTCGATTGCTGTGTGTTTGTAGATGCAGTGAAAGCTACTACGACGTCGTAAAACGCATTATATTACTTTTGTTTCTTTGATCAGATACAAGGAGAGTTTTACTCAGCTCAAATCTCTTAAAACCGAGATTGAGCATCTTCAACATCTACTAGAAAAATCCAAAGTTAAGATGCAAAAGGATTTTGAAATCTGGTGGGCGGAACAGGCGGCTTTCAACCAGGTGTGGATAGAAACTTCTTTACGGTCGATTTGTCAGTCGCTAAACAATCTTGCCATACCTCTTTCTCATAGGGCCCCATGCAAAGTAATCCAGGACAGTCTTGGATTCTGGATTCCACGCTGTGGATTCCAGATTCCAGGTACTCGATTCCTGATTTTCGAGTCAGTGAAACTTGGATTCAGGCTTCCAATCCTTAGTGGGATTCTGGATTCCTTTAGCTTAATACCGGATTCCAAAGCCTAGGATTCCGGATTCCGCAAGAAAAAGTTTCCCACATTCCAGATTCCACAAGCCGAAATTTCCCGGACTCTGGAATCTGGATTCCTTTACATGGGCGAGTCGGTTTTTGAGCATGCATATTCGCCTAACTTGCGCAACGAACGTCCTTGTTACAAAAACGAAGAATCAACGGCTTGTTTTTGTTGAGCAATAAACAACTTTACAGCTTGGTCAAACCGAGCAGCATTCGCTGTCGTTGCAGTGGTTATGACTGCTTTTGTGTCAAAAGCGCACTGCTGTATCGGCCATAAATTTTGGAAAGGAAGGCAGAGAAGAAAACTATCTGAAACGGTTTTTCCATTGCTTGGTGTTACTCATCTTGGGCCCTTGATTTACAAACAATAGCAAACAAGGCACAAACCTGGTCATATTTTATGAAGTGATGAAATGTTGTTGGACGTCGAGGGATCTATATAATGACGTGAAGAGTACATTGAGGTTTAGTTAGGAGGGGGGCGGATGTGACGTTCTGGGAATTTTGACGGTGAATGTGTTCACAAACCTTTTCTCTCTTCTTTTTTTCTGCCTCCATTCAATTTGACTTTCGTTTTCATTCCTTGTTAGCCACCTGACGAAGTCCTAGCCGCTTGGAAAACCCCACCGATATCCCCCGTTCGACCTCCCTCTGCTCAAAGGAGACGCGACCCAGACCCGGGTGGTGTGTCAAATAACCGTGGGGATGATTCCTCTTACAACACAAGACCCGGTAAATTCGTATCCAAGCTGCGTGCAGAAGCGCATCTCGCGTCGCTAGGAACGACATCTGTCAGCCGGCCGCCTCATGTGTCCAGTTCTGACAGTAGTCTCAGTAACCGGTCTGGACCCATAACAACAGCCGGTATTGATCAGGGAACCTCATGGCGAAGTAAATCAGGGTACGTGTGTTCTTCACTAAACAAGTTTAATTTTAAGTGAGGCTGTAGGCGCCAAGCCAACTTTTTTCTCCAATATAAATAGAGAATAGTTTTACGCAAAATAGCCTTAATCTGCACTTTGCTGTTCCTTGTGTAATGTACATTTTCTCTCTTGACAATTTCTTTATTTTTCCGCACCTTACATCAGGTGAGAGAATGAGGCCCTACAGCAGAAGTATCCTTTTCCGAAATTAGCAGCAGATTTTAAAGTTTCCCTTGCATGTTTCGCTTCTTTCGTTAAATGATTTCTGCGCCTGGCACAAAGTGCATATTTTCCCGCGCTTAACAGATAGTGCCTTATTTCCCGCGCTTAACAGAAAGAGCATATTTTCCTGCGCTTAACAAATAGTGCATAATTTCCGGCGCGCAAGACCGGCTACATGATTTCCCGCCCTTATCTTCTGCTTTCACCTGAGCCCCTGTATTGGCTCTTTGGTATTTCGTAACCGGCGTTAAAATACAAAAAAATTGGATCGTTTTACCCCCGTAAAGCCGACGTTCTGTGCGCTAGTACTTCGTCGACGAAGGGCTGAGTGTAGCAAAACTAAGCCTTTCATTTATCTGGTGTTAAAATACTACTAAAGTACCATTTCTTTCTCTTTTTCCAGTTCTGCTGGTGACATGACTTCCGGTTCGGGATCAGTGAAGCTAACAGGTGATAGTCGAGCAGATGCTGACATCCTGGCTTTCATCAAAGCGAGGCAAAACCTTTTACAGCAGCGAGGTTGGTTGCCTGAAACGTCATAATCCTTTGTGACCGATTAGTTGGAGTGCTGGACTTGAAATCTGGAAATAGAGTCCAATTCTCACACTGAACGTACCGCTTTGGACTTGTTTCGAAGTGGCATAAATGAAATGGAATGCGTTTCCCACAGAGCCTTAACGTTCTGTAACGATGTTCGACTGCAAGTGCCATTTGTGTCCTTGAAATACCCTTTCTTTTGGCTTTAGCTTGACTCGAACACCCATTTCTTTCATCGTCCTCAGAAATAAACATAGATACCTTTTTTCCCTTGAAGGAACCATGTGTAAGGGCCTGTTTACATGGAGGTGGGGTACCCCAGGTAAGTGAGGTAACCGCCTTAGGTGGGGTTACCTGCCTGTCCATATAATCTCTCATTTTAATTTGACCACATTTACATCAAAGGTGGTGTGACCCGTCACATGTTACCTCACCTACCTGGGGTCCCCCTCCTTCGTGTAAACAGGCCCTAGGAGACAGGGATATTTGGGACTGAGGTTCCTTTCGTCCCCTAAAGGAGACTATACTCCCGCACAATATGACCGCTTGTTTGTTTGTTTGAGTTTTTTTTTCTATAGATATTCTTTATGCACAACCCTAGGCATTACTTTTATCGGTAACTGTATTGGCTTTCAGCCCTGACCACCCTTAGTAGGCACAAATTCTGCAAATTTACCCCTAAGCGAGACGACGAGCACCCTCGTCACCTGTCAATGGGAGACCGCTTGGGATCCTGGTATTTGTTTGGTTTTACTGTACCTCTGCCTGAAATTCAACCATGACCTTTTATTTCAGGTCACCGATAGCAGCTGGTTTTTATCTGGGAGTCATAAAGATCAGTGATCTGTGCCTGGTCCAGAAATACGGCCGCACCCGCGAAGTAAACTGCCCTACCCCGCTGGAAAGTCATCAGACCTATGCCGATATCGAGAATGTAATTATTTTTTACCAAAATCTGTGAAAACGTGAGAGGGGTAGAAAAGGATAAGAGCTCCTCTGCAATTAATGCTTCTGTAATGTTATTGCAGTTGTAAATTATTAAGTAAGGTGTAATAGAACGAAGAAAAAATGAAGGCAGATATTGTGATATCACAACTTTAATACCTCTCTTTGTGTTGATCACAATTTTAGCACTTCGCCCTCGAATCCGGTAAATCTTTACACAATTCAGAAGTCGCTTTCGAATTACCAAGGGTCGTCCGACATGTGTCGTTGGAAGGTTAATGGGAACCTTCGATCAAGCTCTCATAACTGAGGGGATGGAAATCCACCCCCCAAGCGAGGCGAGAGAGCCATTATCTAACTTAAAAAGAAAAACTCTCAAAAAGGGGAGCTCGAACAGTGGGACACTGCTGGACAATTAGTCGCCTGAATAAGGGGGAGGGGAAGGGGAGGAAAGCGTACCTTCCTTCCTTTTAAGCGTTGCGCGTGGTGTTGAGGGAAGGATGTGCTTTACATTCTTCCCATGATGCCCAGCGCTCTCTGGCTGGGAAAGTTGCCAATCGGAAGTTGCTGTAAACTTTTCAATGATTTCCGAAGTCGTGACGAAGCTTCGACGACAACAGACGGGAATTCCGAGTGAAATGGTGTTATGTCCTAAGCAAGAACTTTCATGGCTTAATTTCCCTAGCTGTCCTTTCCAAGTGTATGTAGTAAAATCTAACCCTTGGTTCGAATTTTGTTTTCCTCTTTTCCAAATTCTTCCTACATCAGCACACCCTAAACCAATGGAAACTAAAATTTAAACCAAGGATAGAACTACGACAAATTTTAAACTTTCTACTGCTGAACGATAAGTCAGAAAGGATATGAAAAAACTTTAACCATTCTTCATCATTTGGAGCCACAATTTATTTGGGCTTTGATTTAATTGCTTTATTCTTTTAATTTACAAATGAGTTAACATTTCATATCCTAATAAATTTACAAAGAAAGCTTACATACATACAATTCCTAAAACGCCTCGATTGTAGAGAGGCGAAAAAGAATACACAAATAAAAAAATATCTACATGATAGAGACAACTCCAGTAACATTCTAGCACAAAAAGTTCAATGCCCTAAACACAATCGCACAAGTTTGTTTCATTCCCAAAATCAGTGAATTTAACTCCAAGTACTAATTCGCTACTTTCGAACCGAGAGGGAATCTGGGCTGAGTTAACTTTCGCAAAGACGTCTGGGACTTTTACTAAGGACAGGGATTAGCTGACCGCCGTTTCCCCAGGAACGATCCCAGAATTAATTGCGCGAAGCATTTCTGCTTCAGTTCCCCCTCTCGTTTCTTAAGTGGCAAATGACATGCTGACGTCAGCTGTCAAAATTTACTTCTCAAACAAATAAACAAAACTATCAACCTGAGAATTAACTTAAAATATGATTTATATTTAAAACTTTGTTTCTGATGATCTAGTTTTTAACATATTAAATGCTGCATGTATGATGACATGACATGACATCGATCAGTACAGGTATATTTTTCACAGTCAGCACAGACGGTGAAGTCACACGCTTGCGTTGCTAGGCCACAAACTGGTTTATTAAGTTGTCAACTGACAGCTTGCTCGACCATGAAAGGTCTTTTTGCGCACGCTCGATTAGCTAGATGTTGTCCGCTGTTATGGCGGCTCAATTAAAACTACAAAATATTTGAAAAAAATTATGAATTTTAAGCTTAGCATTTTGCCACTTTTAATAACCTAATATTCTTAATGGTGACCAATACAAATTAAGGTAAATAAAAATAAACCAATCAATCTCAAAATCGACTGGACAAACTAACAAAAATTATTGTTTAAAACATAAGAAAAATAGAACTGTTAAACGCTTTCACTTGTTCTTCTCAAACTCATTAATAATTCATAAAGAAAATTCAAAGGAAATTAATGTTTAATGAGTGTTTGGATATCAGATGAAAAACTGCTCATTTTTGCATCCTTAATTTCTCCTTCAAAAATGATTTTGTTTGAGAAGAAATATCAAACATTCGACACAGTGTTTCATCACCAGATGAAAAACCTCGAAGTTCGCCAAAAATACTCCGCTGCGCGTCGTATTTTCAACTCTCTTCTCGGTGTTTCATCTGGTGATGAAACACTGCGTCTCATGTTTGATATATTACATGAAGCCCTTCTGTAATGAGAGACGCACACCAAGACAATTAATGTGCGAGGGGAAAAACTATATTATAAGACTTAACATGTTTTCTTCAAGACACAACAGGGGAATTTCCACATGGTCCCTGGCTGGTATGCTCAGTTATATCATAGTCAACATTGTTTTTAATTCACCACTTTAGAAGCGAGTTAGGCACTGGAGTCGAAATAGGCCGTCTTTTGTCTACAACTACCAGAATTCATTTCGTTCATGCTTTCTTATTTAAATTTGTCAATCCGGTAAGGTTTAAAACCCAATAGCCCTAATTTGCACAATAAAACAACAAACTGAAGGATTCTGGGAGTTGAAGTAAAATGACATAATCATGCAAGTGTCCTACTGTTTCTGGGAACGCGCCGTAGAGCTGTTCGCAATTTTTTTTACCTGTCTCTAGTAATAGTCCCAGAATTCTTAGCGACAGTTATCACAGCGCAGTTTCTTTCTTGTTTCTAAAGTGGCGAATCGTACCTTACAAGGGAGCTTAAGCAAAGGCATCTTTGAGCGACACACGTCAACCGGAAGTGAGTACAAGTGAAGCGTTTTTCTTTATAATATGACTGGACGCTACCAATACGTATTGTTAAGTGTCTTTATTCTTATAGAAACAATTTGGCCGAAAATTTGGGCTAAACCACTGCCCATGAATGAAAAAGGAACACTTCCGGTTGACGTGCGTTGCTCAAAAACGTCTTTGCTCAAGCTCCCTACAGAGTAACGATGATGACACAGCTGGAGATATCACCAAAAGCTGAATATCTTTTGATAATATTATCAGTTGTGCGGTACCTCTTTCTACGTGCATACACAGTTTTGCTTTAAAATCGCCGCAAAGGAAAAATGTCACTGTTTTTACTCTGTTATTTACTGCGATATTTTTACACTTTGCGCCGTCACTTGACCCAGGCAATAGACCTCTTTAGCTTGTTTTGTTTCCCAGCATAGGTCACGTGTTGTCCTCAAGGGAATGTTCTTTTCTCTTCACAAGTAATCCGTACACGCCCGTGAATAAGACCCTGTTTACATGGAGTGGGGGACCCCGGTCTAGTGGGGTAGGTTTCTTTTGTTTTATGTCCTCCAGAGCGTGAAAACAAAAGAAGCCAACCCCACTAGACCGGGGTCCCCCACTCCATGTAAACAGGCCCTAAGACGAAATTTGCCAGATTATTATTAAGTTACCTACGTTGGGAAAACCGTCAAACCATACAAGCTACAGAGGTCTATTTTATGCAAGTAAGTCTGGCAACTATAAATGTTACATATATTTTAAAATTTCGTTGATCGACACGCGATTCACAAATCAACCAACCTTCAAAAGATTCGAAACCAAGTCTCCTATGAGGAAAATATTATGTTAATTCAACTCCATGCCACTACAATAACATGATTGTAAGAGTGAGTACCGTCAACTGGCGCATATGAGCCCTGGGCTTTTAGGGGGGGGGGGGGGGGGGGG